>APFE031256805.1:28089-51202 GCA_000404065.3 Pinus taeda | reverse complement strand
GTCAAACAACGTCGAAAAATAGAGTCTGCCCCCAGGCGATAAAGAGTATCTCCAATAATTTTGAATTGCTGGGATTGGAATCGGACTTTCCGACGGTCAAATCGTGAAATCTCGGGCCGAAATGTTTGGGTTTGGAGATAATTGATGATATCTCCATACCACGGATTTAAATTGCTGATCATAAACAAGGATTCGTCCGCAATGGGCTCCTCCACCACAGTTTCTGAATCAACACGAGGGAAGTCACACATAAGTTCCGCAAAAACTAAAGATTTCTTTGACTTGGACTTTTCAAATTCCAAATCAAACTCCTGCAAGATGAAAATCCATTTGGAGTACTTGCCCCCCAGCAACTGCTTGGTCAAAATATAGATCGTAAGGTTGCAATCGGAAATGACCATAGTCTTGCGTAATAAAATGTAATGACGAAATCGTTGGACAGCTTGAACAGCTGCCAATGCCAATTTCTCCACATGTGAGTATTTTAGCTCAGTTGGATTCAACGTGCGACTAAGTTAATATATCACATGTTCCGTACCGAATTCATCTTCCTGAACTAACACCATCCCAATGGTGGAATAGGAAGCGGCGAGATACAAGTAGTAGTCCTGGTTGTAGTTGGGAGGATGCAACAGTGGTGCATGGGTCAACGCATGTTTTAAAGCATAGAAATATTTCTCAGCTATCTCATCCCAAAAGAATGAAGCATTTTGTTTCAACAACCGGGTAAAACCCTTTGCAATCTCAGCGTAGTTAGGGATAAATCGACGTAAAAAGTTTTCTTTCCATTGCAAACTTTGGAGTTGGCGAAGACTCGAAGGAGGAGGCAATTTGATGATAGCTTCGACCTTCGAAGGATCGACACAAATGCTGGCTTTCGAAACTACAAATCCTAGTAATCGACCCGTTTCAATGCAAAACACGCACTTGTGGGGATTCAACCGAATTCGATAATGCCTACACCTCATGAAGATTTCTCGTAAATGGATAAGGTGATCAACTCTATGTAAGGAATGAGCAGGCAAGTAATCAATATAAGGTTGCACAATGTGTTTTATATTATGAAAAGCATAAGACATAGCCCGTTGAAAAGTTGCGCCAGCGTTCTTAAGGCCAAAAGGTAATTTGCAATAATCAAATGTTCCCCATGGACAAATGAATGTCGATTTTGGTGGATCGGCAGGCAGAATATTGATTTGATTGTAGCCCGAAAATCCATCCATAAAGGAGAAAATTTCACTGTCGGCACAATCATCAATAATTTTATCGATATAGGGTGTAGGGGTATGTCTTTTGAGGAACATCGCTCGATTATATCTCCTATAGTCGATACAGATTCTTATTGTCCCCTGCCTTTTTTGTTTCACAGGAACAATATTCGATACCGCTGTCCGTTAACGGATCGGATAATATGAACCTGCTGCTTTCAACCAATTTTTCAACTTCCTGCTTTAATCGCAACAGCTTTGTCTTGGTGAATCTGACGCAAGTGCCGCTGAACGGGATTTAGCATCCGGGTAGTTTTTTTTAATTTCATGAATTACGATTTTTGGATCAAATCCTGGCATTTCCTCATAGGACCAGGCAAACACATCGCGAAATTCTTGAAATAGGGCCTTGTATGTTTTGATTTCATCGTCCGTACAAGAGGCACCTATATGAACGTTTTCAATAATTCCAGGCTTAACTGAAATGTCAAGGAGAATAGTTTTAGAAATATTTCCCAAATTTAACTCAGAGTCAGGATGTTTCATTGGATTCTGAGCGTCCTTAACATATTCAGTTGTAAAGATTGATGAAAAATCGTTTTCAAAATGACTGCTCTCGGGTAAAAACAAAGATCTGTGATGTAGATCTTCCCATGGTAACTGATCGACACATAGCATTTCGTGGATTTGCTCATCTGATTGAGCAAGTTCAGAAAACGTTTTTAATTCCAAGGTTGATGTTGAAAATGACTCTTCACGGACTTCGTTCATAAAGTCGATTTGGGTTGATATTGGGTCAGAAAACGACTGCACGGTCTGTTATGCAAATTCATACGGACTCAAAGGCATAAGAGTACCAAATGAGTCTAACTCAGTTTCAGAAGGAATGATCCAAGGATCATCATTAACGATGGTTCCTAATGAAATCATATGAATTGTTGCAGTAGAAGGCGATGCGTTGATAGGAGGGAAAGGAAAAGTGCCCAGTAAACCGGAATCTTTAACTAACTCTACACCAACATCCTTATAAGGGATCGTCACTTTGCCAACGTGTTGAATGCTCTCAGCAGAGCCTGGGTCGGATGAAAAGTATGGCAATTGGTCTATAGTTACGATCTTTCCATTGTGAGAGAACTTGATAAGCCGGAAGACCGATGAGACAACAGCTGTCATAACGTAGGACCAACTACGACCCAAGAGAAGGTTGTAATCTAGAGGGGCATCAACCACCTCCACATCTAGATTAAAGGTTTTTCCTTCAACCCCTATAGGTAGATCCTGTAAAATTCCGAATGGATGAAACCCACGGCCATCAAAGGCCTTAATAATTGTCGGGGATTGATTGAGCGAAGGAGAACCAAGCGATCTCCAACACTGTATCGACATAATGCACGTGGAAGCTCCGTCATCACATCATGAAGGTCTGTTTTTTACTATCACGAATCTGGACGCCATTGAATGGGGGAGACGCGGTGCACTATTTTCTAGATCGAGATTTATTAGGTTTGGGTCCTGATATCAACAGCTCCTATATGCGTAAATATTTGGCTGGTGCTGGAATGATTGCAAGTACTTAAAGGCGCATTGCTGGGGTGAAACAGCTAAATCCTCAACAATGTTGTAATTCTGAGTCACTCTCGGCATGTGGATTAGGAAAGTAGACTTTCGAAAGTACACACCCTTTGTGGGTGGTTTTGATTTACTAAGTCCGGGTAGGTTTCTCCGAATCTGTAGTGGATCGAAACCGGGAGCTGAGGTTGATGGATTTGAATGAGAAGATCTGCTTCTTTCCATCAACAGACTTCCCTATCTGCATAATCTTGGCGATCCGGGAGTCGCAATCCTTACATGAGACATCATCAAGATGGGTTCTTCATTGGCACTGGAGGATGAACCTATCATCTTACTATCTTGAGCTGGAAAAGGATCCTTCAAGACAGCAGGAGTTTGGGAACCTTTGACAATTTTTGTAACCTCCGCCCGATGAGGGCAGTCTCTTGTATAATGGTCTTCATCACAAATGAGACATGGATAACGAGGTTTGCGCTTTTCATCAGAGGGTTCCGCTTTTTCAGTTTTCTCTTTTGGATTTTTTTCTTTATTATTCTTCTTCCCTTTCTTCTTACCACCATTTTTTGGTTTAGCTGTAGAAGATTCTACAACATGAATATCGGCGGAAAGTTCCGCGGAAGACTCTCCTGTCGGGGAATCTGGCAAGGTTATTATAGGAGAAGAATCTTAGAAGATTTCTTCCCTTACTTTTAGTATTCACCATGCCAATCAATACCATCAGCGGCATGAAGACCGAAGGGAGGCAGCAACAATTGTGATTTTGATTTAGGTAGGTTGGGGATCTTCTCATGAACGTACCTGACTAAGTGTAAAACTAAGTAGGACTCCGCCGCTTGAGAAATGACTTTCTCTTCAGTAACTACTCCGGCTTTAGCTACATCTTCAGTGATCTTAGGCAACAAGGATTTTACAAACCACTCAACTAAGATTTGATCCGGAATATAAACCTTCACCAAACGTTGTCGACGTCTTCATTCATGGATATGATCGGAGATGTAAGTGGACGTCGACTGCTTTAATGAAGTTAATAGCTCCGTGCCATTGTCATATCTCACTGGAAACTGAAAATGAGTTAGAAACGAGGTAGCTAACTGACTAAAATCATAAAAAGTGGCTCGCGGTAATTCGATATACCATTTGGCCGCAAGACCAATTAGAGTGCGTTGAAACAAACGTAAACAAATAGAATCATCAGAAATGGAGTTGGAAGCACACTAGAGATGATAAGTCATCACATGATTCGACGGGTCGTCTCCTGGTTTACCTTCGAATTTCGTAATATCACTGGGCAACTTATGCGACATTTGCGGCCAATACGGAAGATAGTTGATTGGATCGTTCGTAAGGCACGTCAAGTCAGGTAAGTCTAAAGTTGCAATGAATGGTAACTGACGATTAGGGTCTCTGAAACTTGGGGTCTGCAAACCAGCCCCAGGAGGAGGATATCCAGGATAACTAGGAATGGGAATCGCGTTCGGCATATTTTTTCCTCTTGGAAAACTAGGATTAACCGGACCATACTAGGGTTGTTGAGGTTGTTGATATGTATACCCAGGGTACGGTTGATACTAATAGGTTGGTTGCTGCGCAGCAGGACCATATTGAGGTTGATACTGTCCTTGGTACGGAGGTTGATTAGATTGAGGTTGAGAAGTAACAACCGTACTTCCTACAGGCATCTGGACCGAAGTCTGGACCGTAGATCCAGACTGAGGTAAAGAGGTTTGAGGAGTAGATACAGGAACAGTAGAAACCGGAGCTGTTGATACTCCAGAAGAAGGTGGGGTAGATGGAGAAGATGTTGCAGTAGTTGCACGCAGACGGTTTGAGGCGGAGTACGGGCAATACTAGGCCCAGACTGAGAACTAACCAGGAGGGTTGCAGAAGTTTGAGCAGTAGAACTGGACGGTTGCCTGAGATGGACCAGCGACCATAGGTTGTCCAGGTTGAGATAACGACTGCACATTCGGTTGCAAGACCTGCTGATTTTGAGATGGATCCCACACCAAATTCATTCTGGGGTATGGACCTTGAGGATACTGAGGGCCATAACCGAGTTGAGGGCAGGATTGATAATATGATGGACCAGAAGGCGGTTGCTAACCTTGAGGTGGGTACTGACCTTGGGGTTGATAACCCTGAGGCAGGTACTGATACTGGGGTTGACCTTGAGGAACATACTGATATTGAGGTTGATTTTGGGGTGCATATTGGTACTGAGGTTGACCTTGGGGTACATATTGGTACTAAGGTTGACCTTGGGGTACATATTGAGTCTGGGGTTGACCTTGAGGAACGTACAGTCCCGTAGGTATGTACTGTCCTTGAGGTTGTCCCCCGGGCGCAAACTGAGTACCTTGAGGCTACCCCTCAGGCATATACTGGGTACCCTGAGGTTGCCCCCCAGGCACATACTGAGTACCTTGAGGTTGCCCCCCAGGCGGTAACTGACCACCTTGAGGTTGACCTGACATCATAAGAATTTCTTTTGCACTCAACGGTTTAGTACCACTACTTCCAGTTAATAACTTTTGTTCGATAGGATGAGGAGATGCTCCCGAAAAAGTACCAGAGATGGACTGATACCCAACACGAATAGAAGGACCGCCGTACAAATAGGCTTCCGGAGATTGGGAATACATGGATGCCGGACTATGCATATTTAATGCATGATAATGATCTCTAGGTGCAGGGTGATAAAAAATGCGAGGTGGTGAAAAACTAAGTCCCGGATTTTCTAAAAGATTGGTGAGTGAATGGTACCAAGCAGCGCTCCTAGGTGGACTATAAAAAATCGATTCACTCTCCCTAAGCTCTAAGATAGATCGATTATCCGGAAAAGGAAAGCTTTCTTCGATATCCGCAATAGCATGTTCTTCGATCGCTATGAGTCCAGCGGGAAGATCTTGGGTAATTACGGTTTCTACCCTAGGAGAACTAGGACCACTAGGAGTCGGAGAACAAACTCTGATACGGGATAGAGCAACTCAGATTCGGGTTCAGAATGTCAGGTTCTTACCTAACATCACTAGTAGACGCAATGCTACCAGTAACTTCTGAAATTACTAACGGTTGAGAATCAGAATATTCTACCAAAGAAGGTTCTCCTTCTTCAGGTGACCCACTTCTACCGCTAGTTGGATATACGAGAACTCTCAAGCCTTCAAAGTAGCTTGGTATGTCTTCAGGAGGTCGACCCCGAAGTCTACGATTAGTCCTCAGTAACTCAGCCACATTAACAAACTCAGGGGATTGGCCCCGAAGTCTACGGGAATGCCTCGGTAATTCAGCCACAGTTAAAGACTTTTAACTACTTCACACGCAAACAAATTAAAATCTCAATGAAAACCACCTAAAGTCTCTAAAGAACAAAACAAATTGAATCACACGCCTAAAGAATCTAAGAGATCAAACACACACAAACAATAACTTTCCGGACCGAAAACACTAGTTGGTGATGAAATCCAACATCGCAGAGTTTGATACAGAAATAGCGGTTAGAACAGTTACCCTGGCAACCTGCTTAATGAATAGACTGGACCAAGTTTCTCCACTTAACCGTCTCGAGTGAAGAGAACCCCCCAGAAAATCCAAGTGAGCCTAGCCGACGTCTGCTCTAAGTATAGTGGGATCTTCCCGCCACCGTCACCTTAGGAAGAATGCTAGAGAATATGGTCACTAAGGTTACCAACAGAAACAAATATACCTGGGGGAACAGTCTACAATCTGATACGCACGCAAGGGCAGAGTAGTAAGCTGAATCCCCTTGAAGGCTCCTTGACATAAATTGAGGTTTACCAACAAGTGACCCCAGGCTCCTCGACAATGGTTAATCCGAGGTTTACCGTTTGTAATACGTGAATATCTGGCATCATTCCCAATGAGGAAGGATTGATTCCCACACTGGTTCAGACACGATGTCGTGCTTCTCCTTTAAGAGGAGCTTTCCCAGAGCATAGATGTAACAATTGGATTTCTCCTGCCGCAAGATAAAGCTACTTGTTTGTTTTACTATCTTGGAGAGTTAATTACTCCCTACTCCAAGATACTAGCCTAAGCTATGTTGGTGTATTAGAGCCCTAGAAATAAAAAATTTGCTAGATTGATTTTATTTTAAGCGTGATTTTTATTGGCTTTTGATTAAGTCAAGAGGTGATAGATGAAACTTATGGTGTAAAGACTCGACACAAAATCACTACAAAAATGCACTTAAGATGATTTAAATAATCTTTTCTCTTCAATGAAGTTCTAGCTAAGAAAGAGTTGGAAGATGCAAATATTTAAAAACAAAAATCTTTCTTAACGATCAAATTCAAAGAAAAGTATTCGTTTCAATGCACTAAAAAACGAGACAACTAATTATTTCCACAAGAATTTCTCTTTTCATTTGAAAACTCAAATGCTACTAAGAACAAACTTTTTCAAAAGAGACCTTTCATTTTTTGTTAAAAAAACATTCAAAACTATGACTAAACCAAATCTTTGATAAAACTATCGAATAAAGCAATCTTAAGAGCTACAAACTAAGAAAACCTACTTGAAGTAAAAGCTTACAAAAAAAATATTTTTGAGGATGTTTTACTTGGTCACAAGCAAACCAAGGACTAATTTGTCCAGAATCACAAATAAGTCAAGAAAAACCAATTTTGTTTTGCTTTTGAAAATGAAAATCCAAACTTTCAATCACAAGTCTTTCGAAGTTTCTTAAAGAGAAAACTTAAAGCGGATTCCTCAACAAGGGGAGATTTCATAAATGGTCAGACTCTTAAGAAAACTGGTAGACACTAAGGTGATCTGAAGTCCCTACAGCCTCTAAGCTCAGAGCCACTACACAACCAAATCGAAAAACAAACCCAACAAGCAAAACTCCTAGGAATTTCACCTAAAACCCTAATGCTAATGAAATTAAACCAAGGAAAAATTTCAACCAGTCACATGCAGGTATGGGCAGAGGATAATGACTAGAAAAACAAAATAAAACTAACTTAAAGAGCAAAAGTCAAAATTTCCAAAAATTTAGCAAGGTACGCAGGTGCAGAGTTTACCCAGGTGCGGGTACACTCTGTGCACAAAGTAAAAGTGCGTACAGGTACGCACTGTGATACACGTGCAGAGTGCGGACTTCGACCAAAGTAATGAAAAATAAAAAACAAAGCTAAATCCACTAAGTCTACCCAAACACACACAACAAGCCAAAAACAGAAACAAAAAGACAAGTTTCTCAAGTCAAAGAAAAACGAGGAAAACAATCAAGTCCCCAATATGGTCACCATTTTGTCACGCAGAATTAGTCGATCTTGTGGACAAGATAGACATTCCTAGAATCTAATGAAGACCTAATGACAAACAAACAAACCAGACACTATCTTTCTCTAAATGCGCTTTATAAATAATGGCAAGCAAATGTGTTTAAGGGCCTACCTCATGTCCAACGCAAGTTTGGAGATGCCTTCGCTCCTTTGATCCAAGTAAGTTCCTTTGTCGCAAACCTGCAAGCACAAACAAGGCAAACAATTAAATAGCACCTGAATATCCAATATTATAAAACATATTTAACATGAAAGTCAAGGAGTCCATGAAACAAATACATGAGATACTTGTTGAGAAAAATGAGCATGATTGTATTAATTCAAAAGGAGAAGAACCTTACAACCTTTGCCTTGACGCTATACAAGCTCCTCCCAGGGTCCAACAAGAAGTCTCCTCTACTTTGACAAGCTTCACTCACTTCCAATGGGGCCAAAAAGGTATGTGATCTCTCCTCTTAAGCTCAAATAGGAAGTCTTGATTTCACTAGCATTTACCCTCAAAGTTCAGCTTCTAACCTCCCTGGCCAGTGACCCAATGCCTCAATTTATAGTGCAATGGAGATCAGTTACCAGGCCCTCTTTCAAAGGGATAGAATCCTTCTTCAAAGGGATAGCTCCTCCCAACAAGGGATTAGTTCCTCCTATGATGGAATGCATGAACCACTTGGAGCGAACAATCCACGTAACAAATGCTTCTAGAAAACTCTAGAATTAACCCAAGATGAGTTTTTTAAGATAAAAATTGCGCCTTTTGACTTTCACAGGGGTATGCACCCTCCCCTTTACATACAGAGCGTATAAATACGCAGATATCCTGAACAAAAGGTGCGGGCCCGCAGGCAAAAGTGAGAGAAACTGCGGAACCAGAGTTACATTGCTTTTTTGATGTCTTTCTCTCATTTCTAAAGCTTGTTCTGAAGAGCTGAGGTTTGAGACTTGCTTAGGAAGCTGGTATAGGTGGTGATAGACCTACACCGACTGCAAATAATCAAGGTGACGATATTTTTGTGTAACATGTGGTCAATGTCTTATGGTATCCTGGGTGACCTGAATATGGTTTCACATGAAACTCCCTCAAAATCACCTTCTTGAGCTCACTACTATCTGGCACATATATCATGTCCCTAAATCTAACCAATCCATCTACTATAATACAATAGTCCACATCCTGTGCACCTACACCTGTACCACTACCTGTACCTATACATGTACCTGTACTCTGCTGCAACTTGTGCACAATCTCCATATACCTGACATCTTGTTGACCTGCCTGCAAGATCCTATCTTGTAATTTTGTCCCATAAGAACTCATAGTGGCTATATAATTTACCTGTATCCGCCTACTAAGAGCATCTACCACCCTGTTCCTGTGGTGAAGTAAAATTATAACTGCGGATACAAACAAATTCCTCTAGCCCGATAATGGGTCTAGCCACAACACATACATTCTATGGAAGATTTCCTTAGGTTAGAACCAATTAAGAGGGCCTACCTCTTAGTACGTTTATCCAGTTTGATGATGTCCTTGCTTGCTCGCTCCAGCTATCTCTCGCTTCCTTCTTCAAGCACCTGAAACAAGTAAACAACAGCAGACAACAAACGTGATAATAGACAAATTGTAATTCAACCTACTCAACAAGTCAATAAACATTAATCCATGAATATGTAAGATGACAAATCATGTAGGAAATCAATTGATAGTTGCATATATCAATATCAAAGAGAGATTACAACCATTTTCTTGATGTTCTATTTCTCCGCTGACAAGACCAGGTTCCCACACACTTCTGCTAACATTCCATGATGGCCTCAATCCACAATAGTTTTAAGGCTCTTCCCTTTAGACTTCACTCCAATCCAAATCACACTTCTCCATCACACAACTAGATAGCTACAACTATGAATAGCTTGTTTTTTACTCCAAACCAAAATAGTACTAGCACACCAACATTAACACTAGCTTGTGCTTGGGAAGAAGGGAGGTTTGTATAGTATGAATGGATGGGAGATGGATCCTCTTCTCATGGGAGAAGGTATTATCCCTTGAGATATTTCCATCATTATAGGGGAAAGGAGCACAAATTGACATCCTCGACCCCATCTGGTCAAACCATTTACCAGACTTCCATTACGAAGCTTCTAGAGATGGAAGCTTTGGCTCTTAATTTAAAAAACTTTCCATAATAGGACCGGCACGACTGGAACACAGCTCAGTCACTCCGGTCGGTGCTAGGGATAGTGCTAATCTTTTCACATTGGCACAGGGGAGACAAAGGTCATTAGCACCGGTCTTGTAAACTGGGCAAAACACAAGTTTCAGGGGAAATGGTGCAAAAGGGAATTGATCCGCTCATGAAGAGGGACACAATGGGGGTTTCTTCATGAAGGGAAAGCATGTGGGGTTCACTGTAGAGGTCCTCTAGGATCAAGGAATGAGGAATATAGGGACATTGACAAAATTTTGTATAACAGATTCCCTCTAAATCGTGAACGTCGATCAAGAGTGAGGGATGAAATGCTTTATGAATTAGTGCGGGGAACCATAGTCTGTTGTCGAAAAACCTGCAAGCAAGTACATATACATATACATAGCTAAGAACTTTGTAAAATGATACATGAATCATGGCATGGATGCAGTCATCCAGAGAATGATCATGTAAAGGGATCCAGTTATGGGCGCAGCCATCCATCAAAGAGGATCATTATGAAACCAGGGTATGGTCACAGCAATCCAATAATGAGAGGGATCACATACGATAACTCATGGTATGGTTGTAGCTATCCATCTGAAGGAGACATGCATATCAACATAACCATGTCACATCACTTTGCAACCTGGACTTTTGTGATCTAAGTCTAGGGTGTTTCACTCCAACACGACCCGATCAAAGTACAGATTCTAACATGTGAATAGATGTGTTGACGTCGAACATGCTAGAAAGTCGTTTGATTACTAGTCAATGATGTAAACTGTCAACAAGCGTGAGAGAAACCACCAATAATGATAATGGTCCTCAAGGTACTATCAGCACAATCCATGGAATGTGAATAGAGGAACTGAAGTCGAACACTCGTGAAATCACTCAATCGAAAGCCAATGATGTGAACTTGTCGTCAAGTGCGAAGAACTTGCCATTAGGGCATGCAAGCTCTAAGGTACTAGAAGGGAGTCTCTCGGTCAACTTCCTGGATAATGAGTTGAAGTCAACAGAAAGTGACCATGTCAAAGGAGGTCCATAATGTTTCCCACGTCGACGACACAAAACGAAAGGATGAAAAATGATTTTGGACGATACGGAGAATCAAAGGTAAGTGTAACTATAGAAGGAAAACTCTTGAACATATTAGCGACACAACTAGAAGTTTGGCAGCTTGTGGATCCATGGGATCAGTGGTCATGATGACGTGGCAGAGATCGAATGGAAGGAAAAAATGAATGGCCCAACCCAAGAAGGTCAACGATACAAAGGAGGATATCCAAACTCGACACGTAGCAAAGAGTGTCATGTTCAAGAGTGAGCTGCCGACACAACTGATAGATTTCCAAATTTTCCCCCACCATTTCTGGCAGGTACCCCAATTATTTTTTTAATCGCAAGCTTGAATGGGATAACATATGCTTGCACTATAATTTCATCCTTCGGACGAATCTAACCTAGTAATAAAGGAAAAAACAAGTTTCTTCGAGACATGTATAAAAAACTCTGAACTATGATGTTTATAAAATGGCGAACTGCTTTTATGGCCCATTGAGTGACATTGGATAAATAAGCTGAGCGCTGCCATCTTTGAACTCCTGGATTGCAACAAACTTCCTTTTGACAGTAGGTCGGACTCTGTGTTAAGTTCTCTAAACACTTGGTAGAATTATAGTCTGGATAAGGCTGTTTGCATATGCTTTAGCTGATCTAAGATTGTTAAAGACTTTGTTATCAAAGGATATACTTATATTATATTATTATTTGTTGGGATTATTTGATAATATTTTCTTCGTGAGATGTGGGAAAAAATTGTTTTTGCTCATCTCCCAGTGTAGACCTATGAAGGAGAAGCTCACGTTCGTCATGGTGATGAATCCGATGTCATTTAATATTTTAACAAGTCCGAAAAAGGTGTAACTCAACATCTTTTTCATGTTTAGAGAGTTTTAAAAAAACATGGAAAAGAAAAATCCACAAGCCCCTTTTCGTACATTTGTGCCTTTCAAGCCCGAAAAGGTAGAAAATGATACTAGAGAGAACCGCTTGACTATTTTAGTCAAGGAGTACCTTTTTCGTAAATAGTGCCTCCCAACCCGAAAAAGGGATAAACTTATACTAGGCACACGATGCTTCGCATCCATTAACGAGTTCAAAAAAACAAGGGCTCGACGATCTTTTTGCTTTTAAAGGGTCGGAAAAGAGCTAAAAGTTGACCCCCCATTTTATTTTCTTTTGCGATTCAAAAGGGAAAAATACTCCACCATCTTTTCATATGAGTTTAACAAGTCGAGAAAAGAGTTGAAACGTGACTCATCATCATTGTCGAACATCCATCACCTGTCGCTGCACAAAAAGGTAAAGTGTATTATCCATTTCTTGAGGAAAAATAGGTAAAAATATTTACAAAATCCTGATACTTTCATGAAAAAATGAATAAAAAGGAGAAAAGTAAATATATTTTTACCATTTACCATTTTACCTTACTGTGAAAAACTTTTTACTCACTTTTTCCCTAATTGTTCCGGTGCAGATTGCGCGAGATCCGGGAGGTCAATCGACGAGCCACCGGTTCCAGGTAAAAGCCAAATCCCGCCAAATCCCTGAGCTCCATTTCCATGTATTTTATTTCTGTTTGTAACCATTTTTTAATTTTTTGAGGGGGTTTTTGAAAAACTTTTTCGCCCTCGGTCGGCGCGACTTCCGAGCATGAAATCGCGTCGGCCGAGGGTTATTAACAAAGCCAATCTCACCGTTCGACGCAATTGTTTTTAAAACAGGCACGTCAGCGTCGTGAATAGGGCCAAACCCTATTTCCTCAAAAAAACACCATTTAAACTCAAATTTTATGGGCCAAGCATAATTGTTGACTCAAATTAATGGCTTTTCCAGGAAAGAATCGTTGAAAATGGTGGACTGGAAAGAACAGGAACATGAGGATGTTGACACCAAGGCAATGAATGACCCAAATTGCCTGGAAGTATTAAGGGCTTACAGGCTCCTCAAATTCTTTCTCACGCCAGGGATGCAGGCCCAGCCCGAGTTGCTTCGGTACCTGATTAGTCTTTGGGACATTAATCGGGAGATATTTGTCATTGGTGACTAGGAGCTGGAGTTGGAAACTTCAGATATATACTTCGTCACTAGACTGTCCCGCAGAGGGGAATCGGTGAACTTATATGGGTCACAACCGATTGGGGCAAGAATATCTTCATTGCTTGCTAAACACTGCCTTGAGGCCCTGAAATCCAAAAGTGGGAAGATTGAGATTTCCAGTGTTCGGGATCTGACACTGAGAGTGCTTCTGTTGACCATCAAGAGTGGTGGAGTCTCAGGCGGAACATGAGAGCAACAAGTCAAAGTTACTTTATGATATTGACTGTACAACTCCTATGATCTTCAACTGGGAAAAGGCCATGAAGATCAACATCAAGCGCCAGTTGTCCAAAGCTAAGGCGGGAAATCTAAATCAATTTTGCTTCGGATCGATGCTTGTGACCTTTGTTCTTAGAATGGGTACCATTGTTCCAATATCAACTGACTGAATTAGATCCTCCTATGCCACACGATCCACGGATGGCCCGCTAGATTCGTTTGATGCCCAAGATCACTAGGGGTCAGCACACGTCATATTGACTTGCATTCTTTTCATGGTTATGACGACAGAAGATCGTCGTGGAGGATTGGCCATACAGTGGCATCGACTTCCATGGAGATCTAGATATGCCCTTACCAAATGGAGAGGACTTCGATGATGAAGGTAAAAATCAAATTTTTAATTTTGAGATTTTTTAATTGTTTTTGGTATATATGTGCTTATAACATTTCTCTTGTTAATGCAGATGTTGGACCAGAGCGGCCTGTTGGGTTGTCCCCATTAGCCAGGCGCGTCCCCCACCCTATCGATGTTGTCGCTCCTTATCAGGAGGGGAGTGACAACGAGGAGGAGATCATGAGGAACCTTGAGGGGTTGACTCGTGGTATCCCAGAGTATGCTCGGGTAGGAGATATTCCTCATCAATACCAGAAACACACGGTGGGAGTATCGAATCAGATCCGCCGATTACTGACTTGTGTTGCACGAGCTGTATCATGCTACCACGATCACCATGCCGATTAGTTCCTAGGTCCAACATTTACATTTTTTTAGGCTTGCGTGCCATGAATATATGAGGCCTATGAGCCGCCGATGTTATTTTAGACACACATATTATTTTTTGGGGTTCTGATGTATGAAACATTATAACCATATATATACATGTTGTATTTTCTTGTCTACTATGGTACAAATGGTTTGTTTTATCTTTTTACCTGTTTCGTAAATGTCTATCCAACACATAATTTTCTAATGCATCTGTCAATATATTCATGCGTCTAGGAATATGATGATATTTAATGTAATCAAAATGTCTTTCCAATAGACGGATACAGAGATACATTCTCAAAATTTGAGGGTTTTTTACAGAATATTTCTCGTTGAGTTGAAGGACGACAAGTTGTGAATCTAGGTTGACAACCAACTCTCTGATGTCAAGAGTGATGGCTTCTGACAAGATTTCGATGACCGCGTTGTAATCAGCAATGTTGTTAGTTGTGCGACCTAAACAGATACCTTGAAGTTCAATCAACTCACCATTAGGGTCATAAATAGCCCATGCCGTAGATGATAGGTTTTGGGTACTGCGGCAATCACCATCAACAAAACCAATGTGGGGAGTCACAGACATCTACAAAGCAAGAAAAGCATAGTAAACAGGAAAGTTGTTTGAAAACTGCCACACAAACCACACTACACAAAAATGAATGACACACTAATGTACATAAGTAACCATGCAAGATTACCTAAGCATAGTACTTCTTGAGGTAAAGCCCATTTTGGGGCTTATCGAGAGGATTTTCTTCATAATCAATAAGCTCATAGGCTCCTTTCTGCAAAACATGTTTCACAATGTAGGGCCCATGCCACATGGGTTCGAACTTGCCTACCCCCAGCTTATCGTTATCTTGGTCGTATAGTAAGACCAAATCACCCTTAGAGAACGCGCGAGGGGAGACCAACTGATCGAAATGGGATTTGACCCGTTTCTTTTGTGCTTCGATGACCAAGGTGGCAAGACAGCGAGTCTCGTCCAATCATTCTAAATATAAGAGGTGTTCCTCTTGAGGTGACATTTCGGGGAGGAGTTCAACAGCTAACTTGAGTGAAGGAATCTTGCATTCGATCGACAATGTTGCTTCCAGACCATAGACCAACCGAAATGTTGTGAAACCAGTTGCATCTTTGGTTGAGGTTCAGTAGGTCCACAAAGCTGCAAAGAGCATGAGATGCCAATTTGACTTGTGCATCCCAATAGTACGTTGAAGCATTGTGACCAATACCTTGTTCACGGCTTAAACTTGGTCGATGGCCTGAGGGTAATATGGGGTCGAGCCATTGTGGTGCAAGCCCAATGCAGATGTCAGCTCAACCATCATGTAATCTCTGAAATGGGAGCCACGGTCTGTGACAATTGCTTGAGGTACGTCGAACCTGGAAATAACATGGTTAAAAAGGAATTGAGCCACCGTCTTACGTTTAAAGAGTATGTAGGCATCGATTTGGCCCATTTGGTGAAATAATCCATGCCGATGAGAATATAGCCATGCCCCTGGTCGAACGAGTGTTACATGTCATATAATTGATGCCCCATTTGGCAAAAGGACCAACGGTAATGACGAGGTGTAGGTGAGCGGGTGGGGCACGCATCTTGCATTGATAAATTTGGCATTCATGGCACTTGTGAACAGAAAGAATGCAGTCTTTAAAGATAGAAAGCCATAAATAACCAACGCAAGGATTTTTTGAGTTGTAGCGTAACTAGACATATGACCACCACAAGCCTTAGAGTGGCAATCATTGAGAACTTTTTCAGCTTCCCCAATCGTAAGGCATCGGTGAAGAACTAAATCGACACCGACACTGTATAAAGTATCACCAATAATATGGCATGGTTGGGAGTGATGCCGAATCCTTTGGCGGTCATCCTTAGTCAACACAGACCAAAACGTGGACATCTGAAGATACATGATGATATCACCATACCACGGATCAAGGGTGTTAATCAGAATGAGGGTCTCATCTGGAAGATGTTCATCTGCAATGGTAGGAAGAGACTTAGAGGGAAGGGAACAAATAAATTCAGCGAAAACGGGTGACTTCTTAGGTTTGACGGTAGTAAATACCAAATTGAATTCTTGCAAGATCACAATCCATTTAGAATATTTGCCCCCCAGCAACTGATGAGTCAGGATATAGGTCATGGGGTTGCATTCAGAAATCACTATAGTCGTTTGAAAAAGGATAGAATGCCAAAAGCGTTTAACAGCCTGGACGGAAACCAAATCCAACTTCTCGACATGTGCATAATGTGTTTTAGTGTCAAGGAGATTCTAACTAAGGTAGTAGATCACATGTTCGTTGCCTTCACCGTCGTCTTGGACCAAGACGATAGCAATGGTGCTAGGGACCGCGGTTAGGTAAAGGAAGTAATCTTGGTAATAATATGGCAGCTGCAACAGAGGAGCATTGATGAGGACAGCCTTGAGATCGTCAAAATATTTTTGGGCCACCTCATCCCATACAAAGGGCGTTCCTTGTTTTAGCAACCGAGTAAATCTTGTAGCTAGCTCGACATAATTGGGTATAAAACGACGGAGAAAGTTGGCCTTTCCTTGCAGGCTCTGGAGTTGGTACAGTGAATATGGAGGGGGTAAATTTACAATGGCCTCGACTTTTAGTGGATCAAGGTGAATACCATCCTTAGAAATGATGAATCCGAGGAGTCGTCCTGATTCTACACAGAAAACACATTTGTATGGGTTTAACCAAATGTTATAGTGTCTGCAACGTAGAAAAATCTGCCGTAGATGGTCCGGGTGATCTTTCCGCTTACAAGAATGAGCGGGAAGGTCATCTAAGTAAGGTTGGACAATGTTGCAAATATCATGAAACAAATAGGACATTTCCCGCTGAAATGTAGCCCCAACATTTTTTAGGCCGAAAGGGAGCTTCTTGTACGAACGTACCCCACAGACAAATAAAAGTTATCTTTTCTTGAATGGTCGGTGCGATGTTGTTCTAGTTGTAACTAGAAAAACCGTCCATAAAGGAAAAGATCTCGCTCTCGGCACATTCATCAATGATTTAATCAATGAAGGGAGTAGGATAGTTGTCTTTAGGACAGGGACGGCTGAGATCTTGATAATCAACGCAAACAAGGATCATGCCCTCTTTTTTAGTCACTGGGACAATATTGGACACCCAATCTGTAAGGGGGATGGGATAGATGAGCCCAACTTTGAGAAGCTTTTCAACCTCACCCTTAATAGCAGCGGCCTTCCTAGGGTGCACCGGGCGAATCCGTTGGAGAATGGGCTTTGCGTGCAGATAGGTTGGTATTTCGTGCGCTACAATGCTAGGATCAATGCCAGGCATTTCTTCGTAGGACCATGCACGCACATCACGGAATTCCTGAAATAGACGAGTATATGTCTTGATCTCATCCGGAGAACAAGATACCCCAATATGAATGTGTTCAACGATATCGAGTTTGATAGAAATATTAATCAGCATCGTTTGGGTAGTATTATCCATATTTTCTTCCGACCATACTTCATGAGTAACGATTGGTAGCGAAAACGCAGAAGAGGACTCTTCGAAAACTGTAGACATGACCGTTGGACGATGCAGGAATGAGGAGCGATGATGAGTATTGATCCAAGGTGGTTCCTCGAGAGACATGACTTCCATGACACCTTCATCAGCAAGGAAGGTCTTGGCTAGGGGATCGGGCGATTCCAAAGTCCCAAGCCACGGAGATTGAGAGTACGTATCGAGAGAGGTCTTCGACATAAAACAATCATAGGATGCAGAACTCGAAGCCGAAACAATTTCCACGTAATTGACTTCGGTAAGACTAGGCGATATAACCTCGCCCCCGATATCAACAAGATCTGGTGAAGGTATGACCCAAGGATTAGATTTGACTGAGATCATATTGACATAGGCAACAAGAGGGGGTGGGAGTGGAAAAATTCCCATTAAGGCAGAATCTTTGAAAAGACCTACCCGCACACTCTCATAGGGAGCACTAGTGTGCTTGACGTACGGAACATTGCTATCTGAGGATGAAGAGGCGAAGAAATATAGCTGGTCGATAGTGACAATCATCCCTTGATGGGGAAATGAATCACGCGAAATAAAGAGGAGGCCACATGATCCGAATTTAAACAGGAATGCAACAAATTATAGAGATAACCATAAACACAGATATGCAGCAGAAATAATACTTCATTTCATTAATGTAAAATACTGAAATATGCTTACAAACAATAATGGAAATAAACCAGCTAGGGCGATGGTAGCTTATCTTTGAGAAGAGATGTGGTGGCTACATGCCTCTGAACTATCTTACAGTGAGGCTCGAAGGCCTATTTATTGTTGACAAACAATGGAAAACCCTAAACATCCAAAAACCTAACCCTAGAAGATGAAATGCCAAACTGTGGGCCCCGTTTGGGTAAAATGGTACATCAACTTCCCGGTGTCATAACTTTGGCATATGATCTTCGTTTGACATGCACAATATCTCGTTAGAAAGATCTATCCGAGAACTACAATTTTTGGAAGAGAAACATCAATACATGGACCCATGTTGCTCCCAATTTTCCCAAAAAAAAACGTCGTTTAGGGCCTCAAAACGGCTCCGGAAGTTCAAGACCCGAAAAACTGCTAAAAATAGTAAGTTGTGCTACAATTAAGGACACTGAAAATGCTGAGAGAAACAATGGTGGGGGTCCAAGTGGACTTGGCAGGTGGCCACCAATATCCACCTGGATCATTCCTCCCCCCTTAGGAAGTAATGGTCCCCATTGCGTTGAGTTCCTCCATGAGATGAGGAAACTTCTGTTGAACTTGGTCCCTGGTGAGCCACTTGCCCTGGTGAAGGAGTTGGCCTGCTTTGACAAATCGATACAGTTGGATATTCTATTGGTGAGTGTTCTTGATCTGTGTGTCCATGATCTGATCAATTACAGCTTGTTCCATGCAATCTGGATTTAATTCTGTGGGTGTGAGCTGTTCTTCAATGTCGGATGTGTCTAGTAATGGTGGAAAGTATGGCCGAAGGCGGTCCACATTGAACAATGGGTGCAGGCCAAGGAATGGGAGAATGCTGAACTCAAATGCATTGTCTTCCACAACCTTAGTAATGGTGTAAAGACTATATCGGAGTGGTCTCAGTTTCCGATAAGATCCAGTAAGGCATTCCTTTTGCAAATGCAACCATACTTTGTCGCCCACCTGAAACTTGTGTGGCACCCGATGTTGATCATGTCATTGCTTGTTCTTGGCATTTGATTTCTCCAGAATGTCATGGACCTGCTGGCGAATATGTTGGATGTGTTCAATGAAGCTGGTTGCCTTGTCTATTTCGGACTGTACATGAGTCAAATTTGTGTGAGTAGCTACAAGTGGCATGGAAACATCAATGGGGCATAGTGGTTGGAATCCCAAGCCCACCTGAAAAGGGTTGTGGCTAGTCGAGTTGTGAAGAGCTTAGTTGTAGCTGTGCTGAACATAAGGGAGGCTCTCATCCCATGTGTGTGGATGCTTTGAGTTGTACATGCGCAGAATGTGTACAATCATCCTGTTGACAACCTCTGTCTGGCCTTCAGTTTGAGGATGGAAGGCTGTGGAGTTAGTGAGTTTGGTGTCCAGCATTGACCAAAGATTGGACCAAAATGTACTGAGGAACCGACTATCCCGATCTGAGATGATAGACTGTGGGATCCCAAAGTGTACCCACAATCGTTCAAAGAAGAGTTTAGTAGTGGCTTCTGTTATGATATTCTTCTTACAGGCCACCATAATGGCCATCTTGGAGAACCTGTCGACGACCACAAAAACACAATGGTTTCCATGCTTAGTGCAAGGCCTGACATGTAATCCATGGAGATGGATTCCCAAGGTCGAATAGGGGTAGGCAGTGGGGTATAGAGGCCTTACTTCTTGATGGTTGGTTTGGTAATGGCGCAGGCAATACATGATCTGATGTATTTCCCGACATCCTGTCGAATATTCAGCCAATAGAAATACTTTTGCAGTACTTCCACCATTTTCTCTACCCCGAAATGCCCAGCAGCTCGACTGTAGTGTGCTTCCCAAATCATCTTGGCACGCTCGCTTGAAGGAACACAAAGGTGACCCAGGTGGCATAACAGGGCATCCTGGAGGTGAAAATATGGAACATGCCAACCCTCCAAGAGTGTCTGGTATGTGTGGCTGAATTTTGGGTCACTTTTGTAGAGAAGTGGCCAATTAGAAGTCTCGTGCCCACAAGAGTTGAGCACGGTGGTTAATCCCATGATTGGTGGTCGATTGAGGCAATCTGCAACATTATTGGTGCTACCCTTCTTATACTTGATATTCAAATGGAACTGTTGCAGGTATGTAGAACACTTATGATGGCGATCATTCTACAATTTCCCTTGGGTCTGTATGAACTGCAGAGATCGGTGGTCTATACGGATGATCGTTTCCACCCCCATAATGTAATGCTTCCATTGTCGGCAGGCTTGCACAACGGAATACATCTCTTTATCATAAGTAGGATACTTCTGGACTATTTGGAAGTGTCTCACTGTGATATGCCACTGGATGCAGGACTGCCCCAATAGCGTAGTCAGAGGCATCTGTCTCGCCCTCAAATGGTTGTTGCAAATCTGGTAACGTGAGCACTGGTGTCGTGCAGAGGTGATCTTTGAACTCTGTGAATGCCTTCTGTTGAGATTCAGACCAAAAGAATTTTTCTTTTGCTCCTCCCTTGGTGACTTGACTCAAGGGCTAAGTGATATGAGAAAACCCCAACACGAACCTACGGTAGAAGTTGGCAAGACCTAGAAAGTTGCGGAGCTCTGTCAGAGTGGTTGGAGATGGCCAATCCCGAATGACTTGGATCTTGGCTAGATCCACATGCACCCCCTGTTCATCAATAAGGTATCCCAGGTACTTAACCTGGGTCATGCCAAAAGTACATTTCTCCAAATTAGCACATAGCTTGTGTTGCCGCAGTGTTTGGAGAACCTGTCGGTTGTGGTAGAGGTGCTCTTCCCAACTTTGGCTAAAGATCATAATGTCATCCAAGTATACCACTACAAATGAGTTGGTGAATGGCCACAAGATGTCATCCATTAGCCTCATGAAGGTTGCAGGAGCATTCATCAATTCGAAAGGCATAACCAACCATTCGAAAAGACCCTCCTTGGCTTTGAAGGCAGTCTTCCACACATCAGAGGGTTCGATTGGTACTTGGTGATATCCTGACTTCAGATCGATCTTGCTGAAATATTTTGCCCCCTTTAATTGGTCCAGGAGGTCATCAATCTGCGGGATCGGGTACCTATTACAGACAGTGATCTTGTTCAGTGCCCGATAGTCAATACAGTGTCTCCAAGTCCCATCCTTCTTCTGTACCAACACGATCGGGCTCCCACAAGGCGATGAACTCGGACGGATGTGACCTTTCTGCAGGACCTCCTCAATCTGCCTCTTGATTTCATCGTTCTCCAGAACGGAGCACCGTTAAATTGGTCCATTGGGTAGCGGTGCACCTGGGGTCAGATCGATGGAGTGCTTGACTTGACAGTGCAGAGGAACCCCTGCGGGGGAGGTGAAGATGTCCTCGTACTCCTCCACGAGCTTGTCCATCTGTAGTTGTCGTGCGGAGGGGCCCTGTCTGGAGGCCGTGGCCATCGTCTTCTTCTTTCCTTGAGGGCGTATCATCAGGAAAACAAATTTCCCGGTTTTGGAAATGAGCTTACTGCATTGTTTTGCAATAATCAAAGAGAAGGTGGTAGGCGGTGCTACCTCTAGTATCCTATACAACTTATTTCCTAATGTAATAATAATAGCACGGGGCCTTGATTCATACACAGCATGTCGCTTCCGCAAGTATGGTTGTCATAATAATACATCACAAATTTCAAGGGGAGCAATGTCACACAACACTCATCCGTGAAGGGCTTGATGTTGTATGGAAGGTGACACTACTGGCTCACACGAAGATCCCATCCTTGGTGAAACCACCCGATGGTGTACGGTTGTGGATGTGTTGTGGTCGGTAAGCCCAACCACTTCACGACCTCTGCCGAAATGAGGTTTTTTTGGCTCCCGCTATTGACAATGAACTGTAGCGGGGAGCCCTTTACCCACATCTGGGAGTGGAAGAGACGCTCCTACTCCTCTAGATCTTTGGGTTCATTTTTCTGGATATTGGCGGTAGCAACAGTGATGTTGGGATCCACATCAATGATCTACTTCCCTTTGTCATTCCCCTTGTCGAGTTCTGACTCAGAGTCGGAACATGCATCTGATTCTGAAACCTTTAGCTCAGTCACCAGTGACTGCTTGGCCCGACACTCACTTGTGTTGTGAGTGGAGCTCTTATGGAACTCACACCATTTTCCCGTGTCCTTTTTCGGTTTCGTGACACTATTCTTTGCTTGCAGCTTTGGCAGGTTGTCTTGGGCTGCCCCGCCTTGGCTTTGTCCTTTGTTCTGTGGTTTAGGGGCACTTTTCCCTTGCTTTAGATTCGCAGACCCAAAGTCTCGCTTCTTTTGTTTAAACTTCTGCTCGACCATGACAACATATCGGTATGTTGTGCCAAGCGAGGAGATGTTCAGGAATTCTATTTCTTCCTGGATGTACTTGTGCAGGCAGCCGTGGTATTTGAGTATCAAATGCTGCTCTGAATCCTTGATACCCAACTTTGTGCGAAGGGTATGGAAA
>APFE031256805.1:8404-28079 GCA_000404065.3 Pinus taeda | reverse complement strand
TGAACTTCCGGAGCCGTTTTGAGGCCCTAAACGATGTTTTTTGGGGAATCCAGGGGCAACATGGGTCCATAAAATGGACCGATGTTGCCCGTTTCAACAATGATAGTGCTCGAATAGATCTTTCTAATGAGCTATTGTACGCGTCAAACGGAGATCATATGCTAAAGTTACGACCCCGGGAAGTTGATGTACCAACTTACCCCCAAACGGGGCCCACAGTTTCGCATTTCATCTCCTAGGGTTAGGTTTTGGAATGTGAAGGGTTTTTTTCATTGTTTCTCAACAATAAATAGGCCTTCGAGCCTCATTGTAACACAGTTCAGAGGCATGTAGCCATCACATCTCTTTCCGAGATAAAGCTACCATCGCCCTAGCTAGTTTATTTCCATTTCTGATTGAAGCATATTTTAGTATTTTCCATTAATGAAATGAAGTATTATTTCCGCTGCATATTTGTGTATATGGTTATCTCTGTAATTTGTTGCGTTCCTGTTTAAATCCGGATCATGTGTGGCAATCACTGTATGGCATCGGGCACAACTCGGTTGAAACCGCTTAGCGTTCGGAGCCGGTCCGATATCCTGCTAGTTTTGGGGAATCCCGCTCCGACGGAACCGAAACAATATTTTCTGCGTTTTATAATTATTTCGAATCTAGGTGCTGAGGGATTCTCTTCACTGAGAGATTTTCCCTACGATATGCGATTAACGACTTGTCGCTAATCGCATATCGGAAACTACCTCTACTGCTTAAATTTGTCCCTCCATTTGTTGGTTGGTGTCACCGCGCATTACCATGGTCCACCACTCTGCGTGCTAGATCGACGGCCCTCGTTGATCCACGCTGATCTCCATTGCGACTGTCTGAGGATTCCCTCCAATAGCTTGATATTTAGAAGACTTAGAATCTTTGGCATAATTTTTAGAGAGTTCATGAAAACTTAGAGAGTGTTCTAGGATCCATTTTGGATCACTGTGTATCCCGATAAATGTGCGGTCCATGGTTTTTAAGGCAAAATCAATGTTTAAATGATTCCGGTAGGTTTTTGGGCCATAACCCATAGGCCTTAGGATTGAAGTTTGTTAAGAAAGGGGAAATTGGTTTACCCCCAAATTCTCCTTTCAGGTTTTTCTCTGCCACACTCCTTTTAACACAGGACACAACAATTAATTCGATATCGTTGGATCGCCACCAATCCTACAGTGATCGATGGTCAATCAACACACTTAAAAATGGAATTAAAGCCATCAATAGCAAGTGAAATCAAGTCAACAAGGAAACAGATGGAGAGTGCATGAGAGTCGTCAGATCTCATAGATTGACGAATAGTAATGGCGAAAGCTGAAGAGAACTGGAAGTAGATCTGACTCGTCGGATTTGTAGTTCAACAGATCAATGATCATCACACAACACAGATCTGAGGGCGTTAATATGCAAAGAAGTAGTTTTGCAACAGTGGAAGTGGTATTTCAGGTAGAAGAAATGTCGTAAGTGGTATTTTCTTATTGGCACCAATCCCACTAGCGGAGCGACACATAGTAGCAGAGGAGAGAGAGAAAATCGATTTTTCGGGTCGTTATTCTCCCTGCCTGTTGTCTATCCGAAATCATCGTGGACCATTGGATCTACTAAGTGTAGATCAACGGCAGAGGACCATCAAGCGACTTTTGGAACAGGGAAGGATCTCGACTGTTGGATCAAGTGGCAGATCAACGGTCAAGATTTAATTGGAAACCATTGGAACGAGATTGGAACAACCCTTTTAAATATAGCGATAGCGATAGCGATTTAATCGCAACTGCCAGATCAATGGTCTCGATGGGATCACTAATTATATTTCAGAAGGTCAAATGGTTGGTGGTAATGGCACGTGATACGCCGATGGCCGACATGCTGATAGCGATGAATCACTGATCAGATATTGGAGAGATTAGAGTTCGGAGAGTGTTGCGGGAAGGATTGATGGAACAGACCCGACAAAGTTATAGTGGTGGTGTATAATAATTTGGGAACTGGAATATGTTCGCATATCGGAGGCGGAAGGTAGAGTGTGTAGTGTGACCACAGAGGACCGATATTATGATTGAGATAAAGGTGTAGCATTGATATTTGTGCAGAGGCTGTACCAAGGCGGAAAAGGAAAGGGTGATTGAGTTCCAATATAAAGGAAAAGTTGGATTAATGATTATTTTTTAGTCTATAAATCATTCCGCATGAGACTATTCAAGGGGGCTTAAAACCTTAGTAAATGAAGAATTGAATCCTTAGAGAGTTAAAATCCCTGGGACTAATGTGTTTATGCATTTTACATGCATACTGTGGGAGTAAGCGGGGGTAACCCTGCATCATTAGTGGTATCATAGCAGAATTGTAATTAGAGCCAAGTTAAGTTTTCCTATGAGAAGGAAGAAGGAGTGCAAGCAAAAGGAGACGAGGTATAGTTGTTGAAGTTGGAGAGTTATGGTCTTACTGTCGTGCAGAGAACGGCAACCAAAGGTGAGAAGACTTGCAACAACCTAGAGCAAGGAGTGTTCAATTGGTTCCAGAGGAGAGAACCAGAAGGATGCTAAAAGACTAAAGCTCAGAGGAGGAAGCTTGGTGAAATATCGTGTAGCAGAGGAAGACTGTTACTGCAAAGGTTGGTCGTAGCTCATAGAAGATCATGAAGGCAATTCCATTGAGAAGTGGGTAGAATTGCTAAGGAAAAGGAGAAGCATATGACTATGAGGTTATAAATTTTTGTGCCTCGGGAGTCTGATGCAGGAGCATCCAAGCACTCATAATTAAAGGAGGAATCCAAAGCGGAGTGGAGCAAGGAGGACGTGGACCATCAGTGCAAACCATGGAAATTTTGTTATAATAGAGCTAGTTTGATGGAAGCGATAAGTCTCTAGACTTTATTAAATGTAATCTGCCACATATGTATGCATGTAGAGAGAATTAGGGACAGTTGAGTGATTCATGGAGAGGATTTGATTGGATCCTTCCAGTGATCTGATCCAATGTTTGCTTATAAATTATGACGAACCTGCGTGTTCAGGGATATAGAGCAATAGATAGGAGTTTGAGTAAGCCGATAGTAATCAAAATGTAATTGATAGGGAACTTGTTCCTAAGGCTGAAATGCCTTAGATTTGTAACTATGTCATGTATTATATAAAGCGTGTTTAAGTGTTGATATTATGGGTGTTGTGTGTATATATCATAGATAGTTTGAATGTTCTGTGTTGCAGGTTTGATCGACCATCGACCACTGTAAGGGTCGATGGCGATCCATTGATTATATGAATGTTGTGTATAGACAGAGTTGGTGGTAGAACTATGTTTTAACTTAGAAATCCATCGAAGGCGAACGAGATCAAGTGGGAAGGAGAATCAGATGAGAATGCACAGGAGCCATTGGATCGATACAATCAATGGACAGGATCATATCACAGGGACAGAGGAATTGATATCGCATTGGCGGATTTATATGAAAAGGTGGTATTTCAGGGGCACTCTAAGTGGTAAGTGGTAATATTGCATGACCGCCCGATTCCATTGGCAAAGCGACAGGTAGCACACTGAGTAGAGAAAGAAAACTGATTTTCAGGCGGGTATTCTCCGTGCTACTTGTCCACCCGAAATCTCTTATAGTCGTTGGATCTAGCGCGAGTAGATCAATGGTTGAGGTTCATCGTGCAATTTGTTTTATCAGCGGTCAGAGATCATAAGCGATTGTGATATTCGATTTAATCGCAACCATCAAATCGAGTACCAGATCGACAATATATATATGATCATTGATCGCATTTCAAGGAGGTCAAGAACTGGTGGAATGTGGGGTGCCGATGTGCCAAAATATGGATACACCAATGAAGCTGATCGACGATCAGAGAAAGTAAATTGACATGCGATAATGCGAAGGGGAGATGAGCGGACCCGCTGATATTTATGAATGCGGGTGTACAACATTTGAAGTCTGGCCCAAGGGTTCATACGAGGTTTTCTGTGTATTTCCCGTGTGTCCCGTGTATCCCGATAAATGTGTGGTCCATGGTTTTTAAGGCAAAAGCAATGTTTAAATGCTTCCGATATGTTTGTGGGCCATAACCCACAAGCCTCAGGATTGAAGTTTGTTAAGAAAGGGGAAATTGGTTTACCCCCAAATTCTCCTTTCATCACATCTTCATATTAAATATATGCCTCATAAGAAATACCTTATTTGAGGCCGAGGGTTTTTCATATAGTTTGGCCAATGCCTTCATTAAACCTTCATTGTTATTTCCTTTGAAATGTTGAATGTCACTGTCGTTTCCAGACACAATCGTATTGTTCCTAGTGCCTTTCTGTCGAGAAGATCCCATCCTTCATTTGCCATAATTATTGGATTCTTTGATTTTCCACTCAATGGTAGGTACAAATCTTTCTGATACAGATAATCTTCCATTTTCATCTTCCACAACTTGTAATTTTGGCCATTAAATTTGTCAACCCTAAACCTACCATCTTCCTCCATTGCTCCCACTCGAACCAAGATCCCTTTTTTCCTGTGCATTTATAAGCCAAATAAACCTTTGAATCTGATACCATTTGTTAGAAATAAATTAGCAAAGAAATGAAGTACATAAACTATTGTGTAAAAACAAATATAGAAACACATAAAACAAGAGAGGCACATATATACGTGGTTTACCCACTTTGGGATACATCCATGGAGAAACAACTAGTCCCTCCTTTTATATTATCCAACAAAATGAAGAGATACAACCTACAAAAGATCCACTGTAATTTCTTCTTCACTCTCACATAACCTCCTCTCTCTCTCCCACTCATAATAATCATACACAGTCGCAATACAATTCCCTCATTTAAACCAAGGCTTTCCTTCTAGGTCACAAAACCCTAAATTAACATAACTTCAACCGTCAAATCATCCAACTAATAAATGACACATATTGACTACGAAATTACAATATTTTACAAGAAAATTTTCATATATTTTTAGCTTCGGGGTGCTTCCCCAAACCCCTGCCCAGGGGGGGACTCTTAGATCCCTATGACGATAATTAAATGAGCATCATTGTCACCCCATTAGGAATATGGAACTAACACGACTGAAACAAAAAAACATTTGAATAATCAGGAAGATAACCAGGCTCCATACCCAACACATCAACCATTCAATAAATTATTGAAGCATAATAAGAGCCATAACTAGATAAAATCATAGAAACATGCTTGTAACCAAAATATAACCATGACATAACAACCATGAAATCAACGTAATAACAAGTGCAATTTCTCATAAATCACAATAGGAAAATATCTCTTATTAATATATGAAAAATCCAACCAAGTCAGGGACTTCCATGTACCACCCAACCATAGATTGAGTTGAGCCAAATATTTCTTTCAACCAATCACCATTGTGCCATATTCCAAGCATGAATGTGGGATTTCATGGGATAAACCAAGACACAATTAACTAGGTAATCCATAGGTTAAATCCCCTCTACCCTTAACTAACCATGATCTCACCTAAACTGGTCCTGAGATCACAAAACTAAACCGAGCTTGGATGCCTCAAAATTTCTTTGCCATAACTTGAGGAATTTTCCTATCTCCACCCACCTATCAAGGGCTTCCCAGATAAAACCATATCCACCCCCAACCCTTGGGAATTTTCCCGAGACCACCTCACCAATTTCTAAAACCTTCCAGAAATCCAAATCTAAACCAAGAAATGAATCCTATCACACCATGGCTATCTAGGAAATGGTAAGGCAAGGCTGAAACCATTGTCAAACTCGGAAAAACCCATGTCAATGACAACAAATGAACCAAATAAACAAATGCATGTACCATTCATTCAGACCTCAGTTAGGAAATCACACATGCAACCTGTTACCTGCAAAATCTTCCTGCTGAAGTTGTTGATGAAAGCTTCTCCTCTCCTATGCTTTCATCTTCCTTCATTTTCTTGCTTCCTTTCTCTTCTTGGTGCTTTTTCTCTCTTTCTCACTTGACCCAAGCTAAAACTAACAAAATATAAACCAGGAAAAGTTTTGAACTGATTCTTTGATGCCTTTTTATTACTGATGTCTCCCTTTTCTTCATTTTCCTTCTAATTTCCTTAGCATACAATTTTTTGTCCCTTCAGCTTCCTTTTCTCCTATTTTCTTTTATATCTTATAAATAAATGCCAATTATTGCCTCTATTCCTTTGCCAATTTCCATAGCCATAAATAAACCAAAAGTGATCCCTGATGCAGTGTTTTTGCTACCATTCAACTTGGAATATGTGTCCCATGACCTTGGTCTTATTTTTCCCTTATTATCCTTTATTACATGGAAATTTAACCTAGGGCTATTACAAAGGAACTAAAGCTAACCCCCCTCTAATGAAAAAGTCATGAACTCATAACATAGATCAACGTATGAAAAACTTTACTTCTATAAGATACTTTGTGGAAATATCCACAAGGTAATCATCTAGAAGGACATAAAGAACTTCAAAGAATCTTTTTGAAGAATTTCATGTGTATTTCAATGTGTCTTGTATGGTGACATTGAATTACATATTTGGTGAACTAATTGAAATGTAATTTTCACACTAGAGTGTGGTTGGACATTGTTTTTGGAAACTAAACTCTGAAAGGATTTGTTGAAGCCACCTGGCTTCTTGATTTTCATTGATTTTTTATTTATACTCTTTTTTTATTGAAGAAATAACAAGATAATGTTGATTTGTACAAGCCCAAGTGACATATTCATAACCAATACTAAAAACTCAATATATTTCCAATAATTACGGTCACTAGATCAATCAAATTTCGTGAAATTAACTAAAAAGGTGTCGCCTATTGACTTGTAGTTTATTAAAGTAATATATATAGTAATGCATCTTTTTTGATACTTTTTAATGACTCTCATGGGGTGCTTACATATATCGAGAAACATGAGCTATAGTGAAGGAAATTTAAAGATAGGTATAAGTCAAATACAAAATGCTACCAACTAACTAATGGTACAAAGTGGCATTTTCTCTGGCTATGAGATGGGGTTATCTTAATATTACATGTGAAAGAAATGAAGAATTTCATATGCTTACCTACACTAATAAATATAAATCCATTCCTTATTTTGCAAGACTCAGAGGGTAAGAAAGTAATGGAAATGTTGTCATAAGTTTATCATTTCAATTTTTTCTCAAGGTTATATTTCACATTGGATAAAGTTTGAGGTCATTACCAATGAGGTATAAGGTGGTCAAAATAAAGAAAAAATATTATGAGGTCATTACACAGTTTATTAGTATAGATATTGAGGTCAAAATAACATCTAGAAAAGTTAGTGTCAAGGTAAAAGCCTCCCATTTTAGCATACCAAGCCTTAGAAGCTTACTTAAGGACATGAATGGATTTCTTAAGGTGGTAAACATGACTCGAGTCATTTTGAATATTGTGAAGAGGTTGTTCCATGTAAATTTCCTCTCAAAAATTGTCATAAAATAAGGTGGATTTAACATCCATTTAATGGAAATCCCACTTATATGAAGCATCAAGTTCTGAGAACGATGAAGATGGAATTCATTTTGATGATGAGTGAAAAGGTTTCATTATGTTTAATTCCTTAAACTTGACAAAACCCTTTGGCAACTAATTAAGCATCATGTCATTAAATACTACCATATGACGCATAATTAGTTGTATACACCCATTTACATATAGCGAGTTTTCTTCCTTTTTGAAGGAGGTACAAAATCTCAAGTATCATTTTCCATTATGGAATAATGTTATGTACCCAAATAAAAATAACACAAAAACATAACAAAAAGTAGGTCAACGACTAGATAATAGGCTACTTAGAGGGGGCAACCTATCTTTACATCAAATAAATGAACAATTCTTGGATGATTCAAATGACAAGACCTCCTTGCTATATATAGGAGTAAAGGGTCAAAATATAATTAGGGCCTACATAACAATAATAATGTAAGGGCTCAACAATACTAAATAATTAGCTTCTATGGGACACAACAATAACAATATGGGGACTACATTAGTAAAATACGGACCTAACATGCCCCTGTCCTTCAAAAACATTGTTGTCCTCAATGCTTGAGTAGTTTTGGATGATTTTGTATGAAATAATCATCCTCTCATGTTGAATATTTAGCCAGTAAGTCCTTCAACTTAATGTAATACTCTGAAATTGATCAATTTTGTAGCATTGTTGGATTCTTGTTTCCAAGATGTCTTTAGGCTCCAATATGGTTTTTCCTTCTTCCTCAATTTTAGCACTATAGTTTGAACTGGGAGCTTGTCACATATAACCTTCTTTAAGCATGAAACATTGAAAATTTTATGTACTCACGAAGATTCAGGCAACTCCAATTTGTATGCCATAGTACCAATCTTTTGCTACACCTTGTAAGGGCCATAGTACTTGGGTGATAATTTAATATGATTTTTAGCTTGATTGAGGGACATTTGTTTGTATGGTTGTAGCTATACAAATACCCAATCACCCACATCAAAACTCCTTTCATTGTGATGTTGATATTTCTGTTGTTTCATTTGATTTTGCGCCATAGTTAGGTTATCCTTTAAGAGTTGGAGAACTTGTTGTTGATGCTCGATGTCATCTTACACTGTTTAAACCTTAGAATTGCCTCTTAAAGGTGATGTGATAGATGGTGGATGATATCCATAAAGCACCATAAATGGGGTCATTTTTCTTGTGGTATGGAAGGAAGTGTTATACCACCATTATACTAGAGGTAACCACTTGACCCATTGTGTTTGTTTATCAGGTACAAAGAAGCGAAGATATCCTTCCAAAAATTTGTTCACTAGCTCAGTTTTCCCATCATATTGAGGATGATAAGATGAACTATGAGATAATTGAGTACCAAGACAAGAAAATAATTATGTCCAAAAATATCGAGTGAAATTGAGATCTCTGTCACTTACATTAATCTTTGGGTTTCCATGTAGCTTTTGAACTATTTCCACAAATGCAGTAGCAATTGTATTGGCTTTGAAAGGATGAGATAATGCAAAAAAGAGTGCATACTTGGTAAGTCTATCAACTACCACCATAATGAAACATTTTCTTTTATACTTGGGTAAATATGTGACAAAATTCATTGATACCTCCTCCCAATGCTAACTTAGAATGGTTAATGTTTGTAAAATACCCAGGGTCTGAATTGTCTCAACTTTGTTTTGTAGGAAAACAAAACATTTTTCCACAAACTTCTAAGTATCAAATTTAAGGCCATCCCCAAAAAATTCTTTCTTGGCCTAGTGGTAAGTTTTTAAAAATCTTGAGTGCCCTATTATAGGAGAGGTGTTTAATTTCAAAAGAACTTGTTATTTCAGTTAGGAGTTCTTACATAGATATAAGTGATATTTGTACCATAGTGAATCATTTTTCTAGACAAATGTATTAGATGCATTGGGATCTTGTTGCAACTTTTGATTTAGTTTCCACAACTATTTTTCATTCTTTCGTTCATCCCTTGCTTCAATTATCCAACCAGGTTGGATAATAGAAATGGCATAGAGCAATGCTTCCACATCCTCATCCCTTCTTAAGAGTGCATCTACAACAACATTTTTCTTTCATTTATGTAGATGATTTCAAAGTCATAACCCAACATCTTTGTAGCCATTTTCATTTCTCTTATGAATATAATATTTGTTCCAAGAAGTATTTAAGACTATCATGACCCTTTTTTTACCTTGAAGTGTCTTCCCATTAGGTAAGGGCACCATTACTTCAGGCAATGTAGTATTTTCAACATTTCCTTCTCATAAATAGGTTTATGTAAATACTTTCCCTTGATTAGATGACTTTCAAAAGAAATGGGTTTTATTCTTGCATTAAAATAGAACCAATGCCATTTCCTAAGGCATCACATTCCATAATAAAGGTTTTTGTGAAGTCTATTGTAGCTAAGATTGAAACTTGGCACATTGCCTTTTTAAGATGTTCAAACGCATTAGTTCCTTCTGGAGTCCAAAACAAAATGCTTATTTATTTAGTAATTTTGTTAGTGGTGCTTCTATTTTCCCATAATTTTTAACAAACTAGTGATAACACCCTGTCACCCTGAGAAATCCTCCGAGATGCCTTAAGGTTGTGGGGATTTTCCATTCCTTTATGGCTTTAATTTTTTGAGGGTCTACCTTAACACCCTCATGAGATACGCTATGACCCAAATATTCCACTTCCTATACCCCAAAGAACATTTGGATGGTTTTTCATACAATTGTTTCTCCTCCAATAGTTTGAGAACCATGACAACATGTTGAACATGGTCTTTCCAAAATTGTTTTAGATTAGTATATCATCAAAAAATAATCAAACATAAATTTTCTAAGGAAGGGTTTGAAAGTGGAATTCATAAAACCTTGAAATGTGGAAGGTGAATTAGTAAGGCCAAAAGGCATGACTAAAAATTCATAATGACCTTCATCAATTCTGAATGTTATTTTTGGAATGTCTTCAATATTAATTCTAATTTGATGATATATTGAATGAAGATCCAACTTGGTGAATAAATTTATCCATCTAGTTGGAATCCAATAATTCATCAATGATAGGAATGAGAAATCTTTCTTTAATAGAAATCTTATTGAGCCCTCTATAATCCAGACACATATGCTATGATCCATCCTTCTTGTGCATAAATATACTAGAGAAGAGAAAGAACATTGGATAGGTTGAATTATACCTGCCTCTAGAATTAATTAAAGTGATCAGGATGAGTTGTATTTGAATTGTAATTAGTTAGCTCAGTTAACTGAGTTAAGTCCAGTTAGATTAGTTCCAACAATTTGTGGAACTGATTGTGAGTTCAGTTAGCTAATGCATGCATGCATGTAACCACTGTACTTCAGATAATTGAATATTCTCTCATAAATAACTCATGCATGTTAGTTCAGTCAGAGACCCAGTTGAGATCATATGATGGGACATTGTACTATCAATTGCAGGAATATTACATTGAGGATATCTCTTGCATGCAGAAGGAATTCATTCCTTGGAGATTGCACAGTTACTTCTAAGTTTGGTGAGTTGTGTGAGAGGTGAATTCACACAAGTGGCAGCCAGAGGACCCAGGAGAAACTACATAAGGAAATAGGAGGCTTGGAGGACTGAGGGAAGGCATATGTTGTGTCTATTCAGTCTATGAGCAGAATTTTGAGGGATTGTACTGAGAGTTGGATAGCTTGTGAGTTAAAGCTTTGTGTAATCCAGAGATATTTCCACTTGTATGATAATATAGATATCGAGGTTTTTAGCTTAGGCTTTCCTTAGAGTATTCTTCTATGTTCATGTGTGACTGATTTCTCATTCTCAGTTATATGTGTTCTATTTGATCTTGCTCAAAATCGATTAAGCTTCCACAAGTTTGTTTGTAGAAGTAGATCAAGTATTTTGCTTTAGTATATTGCATTATCAGGTGATCTACAGTGGGGAATTCTACATGGTATTAGAGCAAAGGTGATCAAAGAAAAGAACAATATACAAATAAGGGAGAAGTTCAAAGTTTGAATTTCCTGATTATAGAATTTGAATTCTTATCACATCTCAAATTTCACCAATGGAATTCAACGGTTTGAGACTCGAGTATGCCCTTGATGGAAGCTCAAATTATATAGCCTGGAAGGATCACATGGAAGAGGTATTAGAGGACAATGGTTTGAAGGACTTCATTGATCAAGAAGTCCCCAAGGCAGCAGCTGTTAATGCCTAAGAATTGGCAGAATGGAAGAAATGCGTGGCTAGAGCGAGAAGAATCCTTCTGGAGGGATTTCAAGACCACATTGTCTCGAGTCTCCATGGGAAGGAGACATCATTTTCAATGTGGAAAACATTGAAGGATCTATATCAGAACAGCAGCAATTAGAGGAAGCTGGCGCTGAAAGACAAGCTTCGGAAAATCAAGTGTGAAAAGGGCGACACGATCTCTACATATCTGAACAAGCTCACCACTTGCAAGGATGAGCTTGGAAGTGTATGGATCATAGCAACCGATAATGACATGGTGAGTCTTGATCTCCTTGGTCTTCCTAAGAGCTGGCATAGCTACCAAGACTCGGTAAATGGAAGAGAGAAATTGCCATATTGGGAATGACTTTGGTCGGATCTGATGCAGGAGGAGATAAGGAGAAGCACCAGAGATGGATCTTCATCAAAGCAAGATGACGAAGAAAATATAGCCTTAGTGAGTAAGGTGAGGAAAGGGAAAGGGAAGGTGTCCCATTCCAAATCAAGTTCTTCCCATTGTGGGAAGAAGATTGACAAATCGAAAGTGAGATGCTTTCATTGTCATGAGGTGAGCCATTATGCTATGAATTGTCCATAGAAGAAATCCAAGAAGGGATCCTCGAAAGGATCTAATGGTAAGGCACTGGCCTCATAGTTCGAATTGGATTTCACCCTCATCGCATGCATGGTTTCATCGATGGTGGGTTGTGTTTGGTACCTGGACAATGGAGCTTCATTCCACATGACCAACAACAAGAGTGTATTCAGTACCTTGGAGGAGAAGGACCTCCAGATGCACATCGAGATTGGTGATGATGAAAAGTATCGTGTTTTAGGTGAAGTTATGGTTGTGTTTCAGAGGGAGCATGGAGCTCCTCTCACCTTGACTAATGTAAAGTATGTGTTCGGTCTAAAGAAGAATCATGTGTCCATCGCTACATTGGAAGACACAGGCTATGATGTAGTCTTTAGTAAAGGAAAGGCATTCCTGAGGCATATTGGCACTGGACAGGCCAAGAGGCTTGGGATTCGAGTAAAGAATCTCTATAAGCTGGAGGTAGACGACTGTGTTGCATTGAGTTCCAAAGCAAAGTTGGTGCAGAGCAAAGATGTTGGCGAGCTATGGCATAGAATATTGGGCCACTTGCACCATGGGGTCATGAAGATCTTACAATGGATTTCTATCGGACTTCCCAAGGGTAAACTGGAGAAAATGGATACATGCAAAGGTTGTACCTTGGGTAAGTATGCAAAATCTTCCTTTCAGGATCGAGACAGTAGAGCTGGAGCAATCTTGGAGCGATTTCATACATATGCGTGTGGACCATTCTCTACAGCCTCCATCGCTAAACAAAGGTACTATGTTATTTTTATTGATGATTTTTCTCATAGACATTGGATCTACTTCATGCAGAAGAAGGATCAAACCTTCTCAAGGTTTTTCGAGTTCAAAGCCTTGGTTGAGAAAGAATCTGGAAAGAAAATAAGCAAAGCAACAATGGTGGAGAGTATGTCTCGCAACAGTTTAAGGACTTTTGTGTAGCATAAGGAATTAAATGGGAGTTGATGGCACCCCATAACCCACAGTAGAATGGGGTTGCCGAAAGGAAGAACAGATCGATTGTGGGAGTAGCTCGGGTGATGCTGCATGACCAAAGCCTAACACTTCAATTGTGGGTTGAGGCATGCAATACAGCAGTATACTTTCAGAACATAACCCCACATCATATACTGGGGATGAAGACACCAGTGGAGGCCTTTTCCAAGAAGAGACCAGATGTGAGTCACTTCAGGATATTTGGATCATCGGTTTATTGCCATGTGACCAAAGATGCTCGGAAGAAGCTAGAGCCAACAACTGAGTTGGGGATACTTGTGGGGTACACTGATACACCCCACAACTATCAGGTGTTCTTTCCTACCAGTTAGAGGACAGTGGTATGCAGAGATCTGAAGTTCGACGAGCATAAAGCAATGCGCTTTTTCCTTGAGAGGGAGCTCAAGTTGCATGTAGAGGAGGAATGTTTGATTCCTAAGGAGGAGGAGCCTCAGAATGATGCGGAGAAGTTGCATGTAGAGGATCCAAGAGTGGAGACATCCACTCATGCAGAGTCTTCCAAAGATGGGCAGAAACACTCAAGGGAAGCTGACAGATTGGTGATGGATGCGAGAGAGAATGTGGGACAGCCATCCTCTCAGCACAAACATAGGAGATCACTCGAGCAGTACACTGGTTACATGGCCCTGGTTGGGGAGTGTGTAGAGACCAAACCTTCTTCCTTCAAGGAAGCAAATCAACCACCAGTCTGGGTTGATGCTATGGTAGAGGAGTATGACTCCATCGTTCGGAATAGAGTTTGAGATGTTTTCCCAAGACCAAAGGACAAGTCAATGGTGAGTTCGCGATGGCTTTACAAGGTAAAGCAAGCAGCTGATGGGAGTGTTGAGAAACATAAGGCAAGGTTTGTTGCCCGTGGTTTCTCACAAGTTGAGGGGATCAAATATGATGAGAATTTTTCTCCTGTATCAAGGTACTCATCTATCAGATCGATGTTGGCACTATCAGCACAAATGAGTTGGAATATCCATCAGATGGATGTGAAGACTGCGTTCCTCAATGGCAAGATTGAGGAAGAGGTGTACATAGAGCAGCCAACAAGTTTTGAGACCTTCAATTGTGAGTCGCATATGTGTCATCTCAAGAGAGTTTTGTACAGGCTGAAGCAAGCACCTCATGCTTGGTACACCAGGATTGACAACTATCATTGGGTTAGGCTTCACAAAGAGTGAAGCAAATGCGAACCTTTACCACATCATGGTAGAAGGTAAGCCATTGATCATTATTCTTTATGTTGAGGATCTGATATTGACAAGTGATGATCAGTTGATCAAGTATTGCAAGAAGGACCTTGCAAGAGAGTTCGAGATGAAAGACATGGGTCTTATGCACTACTTTCTAGGCATGGAAGTGTGGCAGAATGATGGGGAAGTGTTTGTGTCTCAAGGAAATTATGCCAATGAGATACTCAGGTGCTTCCACATGGAGAAGTGCAAGCCCATGCAGAATCTTCTAGCAGATAACTAGAGGAAGGAGGACGCTACTTCAAGTGAGGTAGTAGTTGCTACTGTTTATCAGCAGCTTGTGGGTCCATTGATGTATCTAGTGAACACACGACCAGATTTGTGCTTTACAGTGAACCAGCTGAGTCAAGCTATGGTTCAGCCTACCAAGTTGTTTTGGAAGGTAGAGAAGCATGTGTTGTTGGAAGGTAGAGAAGCATGTGTTGAGATACCTCAGAGGCACATCTCAATATGGATTGTGGTACAGACGGATAGAGGGAGTGAGGCTTCAGGGCTTCACAAATGTAGATTGGGCAGGGAGTCCATTAGACTGGGAGAGCACTTCAGGAGGAATCTTCAACCTTGGTTCAGCTGCAATTTCTTGGTACAACAGGAAATAGAGATTAGTTGCACTTAGCTCAGTAGAGGTTGAATACATGGCTACCAGTTAGGCAATATGTGAGGCCAATTGGATTCGGAAAATTCTAGTTGGATTGTTTGGTCAGAGGATGGATCCAACTGTGATGTATTGCGATAATCAGAGTTGTATCAAACTCTCTAAGAATCCAATATTTCATGACAGGTCCAAGCACATCAATATCGGGTATCATCATCTTCGAGACTGTGTGGTGAAGAGGATCATTTTTTTGTTGTATGTTTTGATCGAGGAACAAGATGCAAATATTTTGACTAAGGCATTGTCAAAATGCAAATTTGAGTTCCACGAAGACAGGATTGGGGTGAAATATAATCCCTTTCTTGTTGAGAGGGAGCGTTGAAAATAACAACAAGAAATGCTAAATATAGAAGTGCTAAAAATAACATTGCTATAAATAGCATTTTAGGATACATTCCAATTTTAGTTAGTCCCTCAACTAAAATTGAGACTTAAAATTCGAATTTGATCTTAGCAGTCATTTGAAAAATAATTAATTAATTCATCTTGAGTTAATTAGTTGGAGAAAACCAAACATGAAGTCTATGTGAAGACATGCAACAATTTTCCCTTTGATTGAGGAAGTTATCCCTTAATTAAAGTGATCAAGATGAGTTGTACTTTGAGTTGTAATTAGTTAGCTCAATTAACTGAGTTAAGTCTAGTTAGATTAGTTCCAATAGTTTGTGGAACTAATTGTGAGTTTAGTTAGTTAATGCATGCATGCATGTAACCACTGTACTTCAAATAACTGAATATTGTCTCATAAATAACAATTGCATGTTAGTTCAATTAGAGACCCAGTTGAGATCAGATGATGGGACAATGTATTATCAGTTGCAGGAATATTCCATTGAGGATATCTCTTGCACGCAGAAGTAATTCATTCCTTGGAGATTGTGCAGTTACTTCTGAGTTTGGTGAGTTGTGTGAGAGGTGAATTCACACAGGTGGCAGCCAAAGGACCCAAGAGAAACTGCGCAAGGAAATAGGAGGCTTAGAGGACTGACGGAAGGCATATGTTGTGTCTATTCAGTCTATGAGCAGCATTTTGAGGGATTGTACTTGATAGCTTGTGAGCTAAAGCTTTGTGTAATCCAGAGATATTTTTGCTTGTATGATAGTACAAATATCGAGGTTTTTAGCTGAGGCTTCTGCCAAAGTATTCTTCTGTGTTCATGTGTGATTGTTTTCTCATTCTCAGTTATATGTGTTCTATTTGATCTTTGTCAAAATCGATTAAGCTTCCACAAGTTTGTTTGTAGAAGTAGATCAAGTATTTTGCTTTAGTATATTGCATTATCAGGTGATCTACAGTGGGAAATTCTACACCAAAGCCCTTTTTCTCTTTTTTCCTCCAATTGTTGTGGTGTCAACCTCATAGGTTGTGGAAGGCGAGGAGTGACAACAATTCAATGTTTATATTTGTGAGCGGTAGACCTCCTTGTTGCCATAAATTTACTTTCAACTTTTCTTTCCACCGTAAATGCATTCTCTAATGACTTAGGTTCCCAAAGGAGAACCTCATGTTGGACTTTATGCTTTAAAGTTACTACGAATATATCAATTAGATGCTCCTCTGGAATATTAGTTAATTTTATATTCAATCTTTGGATGTCCTCATTGTGCTCCCTAACTAAACCATTTTGTTTAAGATTTATCAATTGGCTAAAGAAGGTATTTCTCTTTGTATCCTCATAATGTTCTAACAATTCCTCCCTAAAAATTTTCCAAGTGACAAGTGATTTAGAAGAACAAAACCATTAATAACACACATTGATTGGGTTCTAAATATAAATATGCAATGAATTCCTATTATGTGTGTTGCACGTCGTATAGATTAAAGAACTACTCCATCTATAGTATCGATGTTACCAGATCCTTTCCATCAAACTTCCTCATATCGATATTTGGAATGTGGTTGTCCTTCAACCCAAAGGTAGAGTCTCTAAAATCATGATTCACAATACTTTTTTTTTCATCATGAGTTTCATGAACTACTTTGTCACCATCACGATGTCTCTCTTGTAGAAACTTTCTCAAGCCTTCCATGTTTTCTTTCAAACCTTACATGTACCCTTTCAAACCATTCATGTATCCTTTTATTTTTGCTTCTAAACCATCCATATTAACATTCATCACTCCCAACTCATTTTTGGTTTCTCTTTCTGAGAGGGAAAATTGTTGCACTTGTTCCCAAAATTTTGATATATCATTTTGCATTTATTCCTCTTCTTAATGCATCATAGAAGAGATTTCTAAGGGCTTAATAGGTGTAGCATTTTTTGTTTGGGAGGAATTTGAAACAGATTAATGATATTTATGCTTCATTATGCCCTTTGAATCACTTCAAATTGTTTTTTCAAACAAGAGTTATGCAAATTTAAAAGCACACACCTTTTAGAGTAGGATTTTGATCTTATAGGTAAGGTTGGCCTTGAAACTGTTGAATCTCTATGATTTTTGCATCCCAAAGTCCGAAATTTCATCCTAACTTATCCCTCTATGTATTCTTTCCAACCCCACAAGTTAGACTAATTTTGGATTCTTCAATATAAATTTATTTGAAATATCCCCTGATGACCTGATGATGGACTAGTTCAGTAGAGAAAACTTGTACGGGAATGCCACATGCCACTGGTTCAACCTTCAACCCTAAAAGTATTACCCAAAAAACAATAGTGTGTGAACTTTCATACTTTTTATGAAATTAAAATCCAATGCCTGAACATAAAGTTATGACAATTTTCCTTGGGACACCTATTTGAGACTGAATTATGGAGCATGCAAAAAACCTAACTTTCTTGGACCATATATCCAAAATTATACAAAAAACCAAGGTCTGAAATTGTAACCAGATATTCATAAATATTTCTCTTTGATGTGGTATTAATTTAACAGTCTAAAACATTGTAGAAAAGTATTGATATCAAAATTTTCATGATGACTCATTTGAATTAGCGAAACCCTAGGATCAAGAGCTTTGTTACCAAATGTCATGTATCCAGATAAAAAATGGCACGTAAACATAAGAAAAAATAGATAAATTACTAGATAATAAGCCAATTAATGGGGAAAACCTCCCTTTACATCACATAAATCAACAATTACTAGATGATTCAAATGAGAAGACCTCCTTGCTATATATAGGAGTCTAAAGGGTAAAATTATAATTAGGGCTTACTTACAAATAATAATGTAATGGATTAACAACAATAAAAAATTGGCTTCTATGGGGCACAACAATAACAATATGTGGGCTACAATAGTATTATAGGGACCTGACAAATAATATATTTCATTCATTTCCACATCCGAATTTTAATGACCAAAAGCTGTGTTTTTTTTTTTATATTATGAGTCTCTAAAGCTTATCAAAAAGAGAGGAGGATTACTATAACTATGAACATGTATGACACTAATATGAAGGATCAACAATAATATCATTAACCACTTCTTATGTTGCACAAATCCATCTAAGAAGTTGTGGTGTTGGAGATCATTGAATCCAACCAGAGTAAGGTCAGTGAGTGGAGGTGATTTTCATCCTCTTTATCATCATCTAAAGAACTAACTAGAACATGAGCACTAGCAAAAAGGTTGGGAATAGAACATGCCACAATCATCAAATATGGCTCATAGGTAAAAGATTGCACAAATGTTGAATTGAAAAATAGGTTAAATTACCATCATTAAATTAACTTCTCTCCTAATAATAATTTCATTACAGAGATGTTGAACAATTAAACCTTTTACATATTTATAATATCTAACAAAAATGTTCTTCTAACTCTTAGATTGTAGTGCTTCCATTTTCTTGTAAGGAATGCAAGACCAACATAGTTATTGATCAAACAAGAAAATGAACTAGTACCCGTTTTTTTGAGGTAGCAAAAAATCACCTAATTTTGAAAAGTGGTGATGTAGAATGCACCTTTTTTTAGCATATTTTTGGCACTTTAAATTTTCTTATGTATCAGCTATGAGCATTTTTTTAAATATGTTAGTGATTTTCATCTTGATTTTGAAAAGTGTTGATGCAACATCAACACATTTTTTAAAAGAATTTATTTTTGACCCTTCAAATTTTTTTATGTATTAAGTATGAACACTTTTTTTAAATGTTAGTGATTTTCATCTTGATTTTGAAAAGTGTTGCTGCAACATCAACCCTTTTTGTTTAGAGGGCTTAATTTTTACACTTTAGCTTTTCTATTGTATTAAGTGTTGATATTTTTTTTAAATGTTTGTGATTTTCATGCTGGTAATGAAACATAAAAAGAAAATTAAAAAACATCACAAAAAACTCAAATAATAAAAAAATATATTAAAAAACAAAAAAAAACACCAAATGTAAAAAAAGCAAAATTAAATTGTAAAAAATAAAAAATAAACAAAAAAATGAAATATAAA
>APFE031256801.1:0-70807 GCA_000404065.3 Pinus taeda | reverse complement strand
ATTTTACCACTAGATCCGTTAATTGATATAGAAGAGGATTACCCCTGTTTTTTCTTATGTCTCGGATTAGAAAAAATTACCATAACTCGTTTCCATGTACGAATTGGTCGACATTTTACACAAATTCTACGAATAGAAGAACAAATTTTCATATTTTGTGACCTTCCAATTTGCTTTCATATTACATTTGTTTTCCTGAGACAGAGAGTCTTGTTTCATCTATGATTCTCGATCCTTATCAGATGTTCAAAAGGGTGATTCAATCCTTTGAAGATTTGTTGCTAATCTATATATTATATGTCCTTTGCTTAAATCATAAGCACTTAATTCTACCTTGACCCTATCTCTTGGTAGTATTCGTACTGAATTACATCTAATCCTACCCGAAATATGAGTTAGAATCTGACATCCATTATCTGTGAGAACTCGAAACATACCATTGGGGAGTGATTTAGTAACCAAACCTTCTGCATGGATCAGATTCTATTTCTTCATCGAATCTCCAACTCTTTTATTCAAAAACTTGACTAATGTGCTTGGATGAAGGTGAATGGTGTCTTGACTTGCTCCGCCTTTTCATACTATGGGGATATCTTATAGAATCAATATTTTTGAACATTTGGATTAATTACGATACATAACATAAAATTTCTCCTCCAATTTTTTTCTGTCGAGCTTCTTCGATCCGTCAAAATTCCTTGGGAGTTAGAAAGAATTACGATCCCCATTCCCCTGACTTTTTTGGAATTTCTCGATACCCAAATTCTTCAAAGTTTTATTTGAGGCCGTTTTGTGCCTCTGTTGAAGATATTGTCTTCATTTTAGGATCTGATTTTTATATTTGGGTGTTTGGTTTAGTGATAGTCTACATCTACCTTGTATTTTATTTTTGCAACATTTTTCCTTTGTTAGGATTTCATCACATTTACTTGAGTGATTTCTCTTTTATGTACTTTTTTGTTTGTGAGTGGCGGTGTTTTCTCTTTAGTTGTGCATTTTTCATCTAAATAAAGTTTATTTGGGATTGTTTTATCTATTTATTATCAGTAACTCTTAATATTCTTTAGGCCTTCCTACCACTACAGTTTGGTTTTGAACATTGTAGGACACTGGCTCTTGTTGATACATTATGCTACAACCCTAGCTTGCTAACATTTCCTTCTTGTTTTCACTTTTGGATTTCTTTTCGATTGCTTGAGAGTTCCTTTTTAGATTTGGATCCCTAGCTATGATGTTTTTGAAGTACTTTGTGTTATAGCTTGGGGACACTTTTGTGCTTTTTCCGGTTTTTTTTTGGGTTTTTTTTTGGGTCACAATTATTATAACTTTGGGTATTTGCATTTACTAATTAGTGATAAGTGCATTTTGGGTAGCAATTTGGGTGTTTTGAAGTGAAATTATCTTACCCTCCTGTAGTTAGCATCCATCCAGTTGAAAACAATAACTTGCATATAATGGGATTAGGGTTACTAACAAGAGTCTATCACACCATATAAGTTTCACACTGCATCCCAATTGTGTAAACAACAATCATTCAAAATTAATGTCATAATAAAAACAACTAGTCTCATATTTTTCTTTCACTCGTAGTACAACATCATTTTCTTAGGCTAGGGTCTTGGAGTTAGGTGTGCAAGTCAGTTTTTCCAAGACTAAAAAACAAATTTAGTAGCTTGCAGTAGGGAGACAAATCCACCTGTATTAGTGCAGTTGTAATGAGGCCGAGTGAAAGTTTCTTGAAATAAATGATAATAAAGGAAACTAAGATAATGGACATGGGAGACGTATTCCAAGTTGAATGTTGGGTAAACATTAAAGTGGCCATCACTTATGGTTCAATAATCAATATGGAAATTGGAAACAGAATTGGTAAAGGAGAAGAGGAAATAATTGGCATTTATTTATGAAAATAGGAGAAAGGGAAGGTGAAGGGGCACAAATTTCGCATGCTAAGGAAATTAGAGGAAAAATAAATGAAAATGAAGAGAAAGGAGATATCAATGATAAAAAGGCACATGAGATTCAATCAACAGCTTTTTCCCATCTTTGGAGTAGGTGTAGAAAATGAAAGGGAACAAACTCTTGGACAAGAAAGAAAAGGAAGGAAATGGAAAATGAAAGGAAAGTGAAGGAAATCAAGGTGAACGTTGGACCAACAAGTTGTTAGTAGTGTTGGACCTGCCAACATGTCAAGGGATCTCCCCGGTAAGAAATCCCAATTATACCTCAGACTGTTTGGTGTAGGAGTGCCAACAGTGGGTTGTACGGTAATGCCTTGACTGTGATTCCACACAGAGGAAAATAAGATAACTTTGTTGGTAGCAAGGGTATGACAGATGCAATGAGCCAAGGAAGGTGCATGATAGGTTCTAACACATGGGGGATGAGATGAGTGCGCCCCTTGGAAACCTGTGATAGCACAGAGTTAAGAAGGGAACACACGAGCAAATATACATCATAACATGGAAGGGAAGTTAGCTAGAAATCCACATTGATGGTTAAAATAACAACACATTTAAGAAAGGTTCATACATACATACACATATAGATATACATGCATGCGTAAGAAAACATATACATATATAATTTACAGTCAACCAGAGAGCATAAAATACAACCCAACATATGCATGAAACATGTTGGCTCTTGTTATATAAAGAACTATAAGTTCCAGTCATATAATACATCCATGTCCAACCACTAGTTCCAACAAAGGAACGTTACAGCCACAACTGCCTACTCCTCCAAAGAGATGTCATAGCTATACGCAGTGGAGAAGCCAAGGCTTGTTATAATACTATCCGAGCTCTCTCCAAGATATTATTATCAAAAGCTTGGCTGACTAAAAGCATTTACAATGAGTTATGAGGGACTATTTATAAAAAATGGTGGGCGACCCTTGACATCCCCCTTTATGGCAGTTCAGCTACCCTCACAACTCTTAATCTACTCTATGACTGTTACATCAAACTATTGACACTTGACTTACACTTGACAAGACATTACATTACAATGCACATGTACCCAAGTGAGACCAAATGGCTTGAGCAAGCCATGCCAAACATCACTATGACTTAGAAAACCATGGAAGTCCAACTATTCATCATCCTTGCAATGATCAATAGTAGCGTACTGATGCTAAGATCCGTAGTCTGAGATGGTGTCTGAGGGCTCCAAGGTTACATCTTTTTGTAACCTAACACTTGCCTCCATAGCATCTGGCTACAATTCTCGGGCTCCTTTATCCAACTCATGTGAAAACATGTGCATCATTATCTTCAATATTGTTGAACCAACAACATACATGTGCAAGATATCTGCCCTAATGGGAAAGTTTGTGCTAGTGGAAATGCACATCAACTCGTCAAAGTATGAGTCAAGCTCTAGTCCAACCTGTGCCTTTGTATTCACCTGGGTGGGAGTCCCAATAGATGGGATCAAATGTGCACACATGACAACATCCATACTCTTGAATACACATGCATGGGAAGATTGTATACTAGTGATGAGTTACAAAAGCTCTTCATAGTTCTGGATCTGAATTTGGATATGTGGCTTCAGCTCGACCTCTTTGGCCTTCATCATCTTACGCAAGGGAAGTGGGGCTCTCTTGTATCTCATCATCCATGTTTTCATGTAATCAAAAATAGCATGAAAGTTCACTAAGATTCATGCTCTTATAGCACATCACTATTGCCATCCCTTGAGATGACCAACTCCCTTATGCATGGTACCAAACTTGGAGTACAATGCTCGCATAACTGTGTCAAGGGACAATACTTCATCTAGCATTTCCTTCTTCAATTCAACTTGGGCAGATGCTGTCACCAATTCTCCTCCTTTCATGGTAGTCTATAGCTCCTTAGACATATGCTCATTCTCAGATATCAAAAAGCGGACACTTGAGGTAGTGGCTTCAGCATACACTCTGGTAGCATTAGGAAAGGCTGCTAGATGTTTACGAATGTTAGACATTATCACTCCTTCTTCAACTTTCACAAGAGATGTATGATCATCCGGTGTTGATACTCTATGAGACTCCAAAAATCTATGTTGAGACTCATTGAATGAGACATTGTGCATCTCTCCTTCTATTTGATGTTCAAGGATCTCAGTGCCTCCTTGTTTGCTTGAGACTTTCTCATCTTATGGATGTGATGAAGAAGGTAAGTTGATGTCTTGGTGATGAGGCATAACATCGATGTCCTATTCCAATTCATTTTTCCCCATATCCATATCCAACTGTTGAAGTGCTTGCTCCATCTCATGAGAAAACTCTTGCTCCTACGATGGTTCACCCTGTCTGCCTGAGGCCAACTGTTCTGATGAGTCCACTACCTATATGGGTGTTGTTTCATCCATTTGAACATGTTGTGCCCCTACTGTACCTATTGATGTTGCACTTCCCTCTCCTTTTTGCACATTTCATGTTCCTTCTGGAGTTTCTCCTTCAACTCATGCAACTCTTTCTATGTTTCCTCAATTCTTCTCTTCTCCTTCTGCTTTTTCATGATTTTCTTGTCGCGTTGTTGTCTCCTTGCCTCTATAGCCAAAGCTACTTTCTCCACAAGTGGATATGCTTGGAACTTGTAGCTTTTCTCTTCCTCCATGCGATAAAAAATCTTCCTCTTGCCCTTGTCGCGCATCGATATGCTTACTTTTGCTGTTGCTACTAGTTCTAGTGCTCTTTGAGATGCTACTTCATGTTGTTTCACTAATCACTCCACAGTGAAGTTGACTGGTTCATTGAGTCTGGAGGAGTTGTAACAATATCTCCATAGGTCCTCCTCCGCGCAATGACATGTTGCGTGGATCCAGTTGAACTGTACTCTTGTACAATGATCTTTCATAAGAAAATGTTGGTCATACGGATTGTAACTTTAGAGGTTGAAGGGATACTTATTCATTTGTTCTATTTTGACATGTTCTTGCTTGAATCTATGAATCTTGTATAACCTAATTCGCAACGGAAGAGTGGGCCAAGGTGCCTTCTCCTTCCATTGCAGTCTAGTTGTCAATCCTGGCAAGATGTGATACGCTACTTCCTGCATGACAAGTATGTCCAAGGAAAACTTCAGCAGAAATTGCCAAGGTTTCTCCGCGGTGAAAATCTATATGAAGGTGGTAGATAGTGAGGCATACCAGTCAGTAATGTCTATCAATTCCTCCATTGTTTCCTTTGTCATGTAGGCTGGATCCTGTTCGAATATGATCTTGTAAACTAGGGTGATAAAATGATCACACAGTCGTGTGATAACTCCTTTGAAGATGCATTTGGATAACAACTTACAATACGTGTTCACAGTAGTCTCCATTGGTGACCATGCCCACTCCAAGCCCGGGAACTCCTGTCGAGCATAGATTGCATCTAAGATGTAGGAAAACATGTAGATCTCGGTTTTCATACCTTTGGGTGACTGTTGAGCCTTTGTTACCTATTCCTTCAGCTAATGAGCCAACATGTTGGACAAGTTACATGGCTTTCCCACTCTGGCCAGTTGGTTCAGCGTGATCACCCAACTCTGTGGGAAGGTTTTTGTGCTTTATTGGCCATATAGTCAACATGTAAGGATGACCAAGTATTGATTCGCCTTCCACAATATCTTCATCTTGTAGATCTGGTTGGGTTTCATCCTAAATCTAACTGGCTCCTTTATCCAGTACTTCAAAATGTCTTTGGAGTTGGCACTTCTGCTTGGTAAGTTGAAGGGATTCTCCATGATAGTCACGAGCTTCGACATCTGATACATCTCATCATAATCCTATGCCAAAAAGGTTGCAATATTCATCCCACTCACACTTCTCAATGTCATCGTCTTGGGATCAGTGTGTGAGACCATCCAGTGTATCATTTCCACGCATGGGAACACACAGCATTTGCATGCAATCTGGTACAAGTTGGACTTGTGAATGTTCACATAAACCTAGCGGTCTTCGATTTCTTCACCAAAATTTCTTGCAGATGATTCATTGAAGTCTTTCCATTTCATATTGATGTCCTTGTCCAGAAATAACTGGGTATCTTCATAGATCGGTAGACTTGAGGACATTCGCTCAACTACTTCTCCAGTTTCACTTCCGTCAGTGTCCTTTGATCCTTCTCTCTTAGAGGCAATTGATCTTGTACTGCTAAGAGGCATATGAACACCTAAAATATTTGGAGACAAAGTGACATGCATGGCAAGAAATCTGTCAATGGAAACCAAAGAAAATCCAGGGAATGACTTAACACATATGGGGGATTGATATGAAAATATTGTGAAATTTCTTCTAGGAGGCTAGGAGATTGGCTATCAGACTTGTGCAAAAATAACTTTCGACTATCTGGGAGGGCTAACGAGTTGTTGGATTTGTACAATGTGCAATCCAGGCTGATTGCTGACTCTTGGAATTGCGCAGTGCGCAATTCCAGTTGGCAATGACTATAGGCTAAGTGAATGCATTGCGAAAATTTTTGGGCTAGTAGTCACTGTCCATAAATGAGAAAAGTAGTCCTGGAGGATAGTACTTGGACAAAAATGTACATTTCTGGAGAGGAAGACAAAGCCTTCCTTCCCTGGATTAAGCAATGTTTTCATGGTGAGGTAGAGTTTGGGCCAAGGTTGGCTAGACTCGCTGAGGGGTAACTAAAAGCAAATGTGAAAATGAATTCGTGGTGATACTGAGTGTAAGAAAAAGTGATTGATTATGGATGCAAACATTGAATGAAATATTTAGCAAACATAACAACAAGCATGCAGGTGAAGCGAGTTGCTGAATTGACAATCATTCGTGCGAAAGAGGTTCATGCATGCGACAATAATGAGATAGCAATGGAAACTAAAATGATGCTAGTACAGGATTGTATGCATGTAAATGACAACAAGCATTCAAATAAACCAAGCAAACCACACTCACACAAGAGAAAACACAAAAAGTGACAGAAATGCTGAGAAAAACAAGTTAAGGCCACTTACCCGTGAATAGCTGAGCAGGGTGTGTCGAAGAGTCCTCGATGTGTGATCCAGGAGCATCCATTGATTCAAATTATATAGGTGCTCAAGTGTCATCATCACTATTCAGTGTCGTCATCGCCTCAGTTATGGGTGTCGTTTAGTTTCGATAGTGTTGGTTATGATTAGGTTTTTCATGATTTGGGTTCGATAGAAGTGGAATCTGTGGCATAGGTTCATCGTCTGGGTTTTCATTGCAAAGATAGTTGGAGTCGATGATGTGTGTGGGCTGTCGTCATGGCAAAAGGATCAATATCATCATGTCGATGATAAGCAGGTGGTTTTACATCACATTGTGACGAAAGATTTGAAAAGGGTTTTCGAAATTCTAGATCTAAACCCTAATCCTACATCTAAGTCCTAATGACTAAAACTGAACACCAAACCCTAATCAAATTCATCCCTAAAACCATGTATGAAATCAAATCCTATGCTAAAATTAATCCTAAATCCTAACCTATGCTAAAAACCTTAACCCTAATACATTTACCTATGTATTTAAATACATTTCCACCCTTTACAAATCAAATGTATCAAAAAACTAATTCTCGGCCTTTCTAAACCATGTAAAACATTACATATATACAATGAAATAGGTTCTAACTACTGGCGGCTAATCATGTTGAAACCACCGGAGAAAAAGGCATGTGAGCAGAGGTAAGCTATCGGGGTTCCTAATCGTCGGGTTACAAAACTGCATCGGAACCTCGACATGTGAACGTGGATAGAGCTAGCCACTATGGTGAGCAGGCCGTCAAAAGTTTACAGTTAACCAAATTCAAACTACAGCAAGACCCCCACTGACCGCCGGCTTTGTACGACATTCATATGCACTATCCAACCTACCTAGTTAATGCTAACCACCTGTATCTTAGGGGCTATTATAAAGTTTAATTTGGGTTTTTATTGTTTAGTTTGTTTTCAACTAATTTGAAGACCATGGGATGATGAACCAAGGTGGAAAATCATAAATAAAAACCCTAAATCAACCCCAGAAGTCAGAAAATTCACTCCTAAAGGAAGTCATGGAGGTTTTAGTGTATTTTTGGGCTTATAAAAGGCATATTTGTCCTTTGAAAAACATTGGAAAGTTGTTTTTGAGTTTCATGTGTAGGTTGTGGAGGGATAGAGGCAATTTTGTCACTCATTAATAGCTTAAATAACAAACATGGAAGAAAATATGTACACATGAACACTGATGAAAGTCCAATATATAGTCCTACCACTAATCCCCTACAATAACATATAATAATCATGGTACTTTAGTTGTAATTTAATTCAATAACTTTTTTCTAGAGGGACATATATTCATATGGTTATAACCTTAAAATTCCCCAATCCCCTATTTCAGGGTTCCTTTTAACACAATATTGTTTTCTTTTGTTTCATATTGTTTTGTCTTATGTCCAACTTGTCCCTTAATCATTGGTGAATGCATTATTGGTAATAAATATTATCCTCCAATTGTTGAATCTTGGGCTTCAATCCCAAGAATGATGTGGTGTAATTAGCTTGATACTTAGAGAGTGTCACAAATTGGTATTTTTTAGATGAAGTATTGAAGGAAGTGTTGTAACATGGTTCTATAAAAGGTAAGAAATTGATTCATTATGGTTATTTATCACGTACAAGAAAATGCAGGTAAACTCCTAGGTGGAATTTATTCACAATATCAATTTTACCATGAGATTGGGGATGGTAACAAGAGATATGAGCTATTTTACTACCAAAATAAATTAAAAAATACTTCCAACATATTTTCCTTTTCATCTCTTCAAATAACATTCACTGAATTCTCCCTCACTCAAAGCTGTTATGACTCCTTGTCAGGGTTCGAAGTGGTGTGGCTACTATTGAAGATGACACTCTAAATTTCGTCAAGCACTTTGTTATGCCAATGTAACTCATAACCTCGTAAACATTGGTAAGAATTGGTCATTTTATGATGGCCTAAATTCTGGAAAGATTTAGCTTGATATCCTCTCCACTAATCACATAAATACATTAATGCCTACTATGTAAACTCGCATTCCTTAATATTGTCCTATAGCTAGTGTTTCTTAAAATTCTCTAGCACCTGCATCAAGAGCGATATGTTGGTGCGGGAACATTGACAAAATTTTACAAATATTATTAGATATTATTTATTCTTTTGAGGAAGTTAGATTTCTCATGCAATGATTTTAATTTTGTAATAATTAGTTGGAATCTACAAACATTATTATCAAATATTATGGATTATGCTAGATAAAAGGAAAAAGAGGAAAAAAAAAGTAGTCTTAGTTTGATTTTTCCAAATTAGTTACTAAAATAATGGGTCTTATCCACTTACTATGAATCTTGATCTTAATTTAGATTTAGAATGATTTTTATAAATTAGTAACTGTGTAGAGAACTAGAGATGGAATGGAAGTATGAGTGCAAGAAGAGGAGATAGATAATTCATTCCATTATGAATCCTCTCTTGATTCATTGAAGGAAAAAAACTATCTTGTTGTAATATATTTTTCAAGATATGATATTATTCTAGTTTTTTTGGAGTACTGCAAATGAATGTATAAGCGACGTAGTTGTTGATTTGATCCTTATTCTAGGCAACAATTTTCATGCTTTGTAAAATTTGTGAGTGTGGGAGAGGTGTGGAGTATGAGTAAATATCTAATGATAATGCGGCCAATATTATATTGTAAATATTCTAATATTTAATGAATTGTATCTGAATTTTGAGTGTAATTGTTGTGTGGGTTTTTGAATCTATAGATTAGAATTTGTAGGCAGTTGAATCTTGCATCATTTTTGGTATGGAAGAAGTAACAATAATTATGGTAGATCGAGGAGGAGCAGCAAGAGGAGCATATTGAGGACCATGAGTGGGATGGCCTGCAATAAATGTGGATTTATGGGTAGAATTGCAGTGACTTCATGAGAGGATGGAAACCATGGAAGTTGCACAAAAAAGAGGAACTGACATGGGAGATGCGAATGATGTTAAAGAAGAGGATTCTAGTGAGGAAGAAGTAGAGAAGACAGTAGAGGATAAAACGTTCAAGATGTTTCGAAATATGTTTGCGAGGTCAAAAATGGAAGTACCATTATATAAAGATAAATTGAATGTTTATGAGTTAATGGATTGGATATCCATTTGATAAATAATTTGATTATGATGATGTTGACAAGGATAAGAAAGTCAAGTATGCAGTCAGTAGACGTAAAGGACATGTAGCTCTATGGCGTGATAAGGTACAAGCTGAGAAAAGGAGGAAAGGGAAAGAAAAAATTAAATATTGGGACATGATGGTAGCAAAAATTAAAGATAAAGTTTTGCTAAGGATTATTCCATTAATATGTTTAAGAAATAATATAACCTTAAACAAATTAACATGAATTTTAAAGAATACACTGAGGAATTTTACAAATTAAACTTTAAGGCTAGACATGTAGAAGAGAATGATGAAAATATTGTAAGGTCCATTACTCGTTTAAGGTTTTAAATTCAAGATGAAATTAGCTTGTTTCCTTTGAAAACAGTCGAAAATGCATATCAGGAAGATTTCTCATTAGAAGAGAAGATTGTCTGGAAACCAAAACTGAGTAGAGGAAGAAGTCTTGTAAAGGATAAAGGAAAAACTAGCAAACAAGGAGTCCAATCGCCAAAGGAAGAAACAAGATGTTCTAGTAGTCAAACACCAAGAGAAAGTGATTTTAGAAGGAGGAGACCACTTTTGAGAGGCAGAGGTCGAGGAAAATATTATCAAACTAGATGTTTCATTTATGGAGAATTAAGACACATGTATTGGGAATGTCTGGAACATAGATCAACAAGCCAATGAGGTGCTCATGTGGCAGAGGAATAGAGGGAGGGTGAAGATCTAGTTGCATTTGTAAATTCTCCTAAGGAAGGTGAATCTTTGCTATTAAAAAGAGTGTTGATCCAAGTATCAAAAGAGACCAAAGAACCAACTCAATGGAGTAGTTTGTTCAGAATTATGTGTAAGTCCAAAGGTAAGTGCTACAAACTTGTGATTGATAGTGGTAGCATGGATAATATAGCCTATGTTAAAATGGTAGAAAATTTAAACATAAATTATATACCACATCCTACACCTTAGAAGGTCTCTTGGTTTCCATAATTGTCTTCTATTAACCCTACCTTTACCCTGAATCATGTTTCCCTAAGCCCTATTTTAAAATTAAATTAACCTTTTTACAAATCGTTCTTTGTTCCTTGTTATGATTTTCTTGGACATGGATTATATGAGCTTATTAATAATTAAAGAGGTTGAATAGGCATATATTTCCTTGCAACTTATCTATTTTTCATTTCTTTAAGGGTGTGATGAACAATTGTCATTAATTGAAGTCAGAGTTGGTTGGTGCAGGATTTGACATTCTTGTACCCACTGCAGTTCCTGTACTAGATGGACAACAAGACGATTCACTCCAGATTAACTCCAAAAATATCACATTTGTTAGGGTTGGTGCATACTTCCCATTGGAGATTTGTTCCACTTCTTGTATCCATCTTGGAGTGTCATGCAGATGCCAAAGATGGAGATTGGTTATGATTTGTTTTGTTTTCTTCTTAAGTCATCTATTGCGACAAAGAGAAGAAGATTTATGTATAAATTAGGGATTCTTAGATAGGTTTTGTTAGTGATACCTAGAAGAGACTTTTATATTGTTTTGTAAGCTTTGAAATATTGTATCACCCCGACCCTCTGGGGTTAGATCTATAGATCTTTCTGTGTGTATTTCCATAGATTTTTGAATAAAGGAGCTAATGTCGGTTTCATTCATTTATTGTTCCTGTTAATATTTGTAATGAGTCCTTCATTCATTTGAGTTTAAATATTTTATGAAAGGAAACGAGTTGGTTGGCTAGGGCCTAGCCAACCCAGCTCCCTCTCCCCAATATTAACTTAGTGTGTTTACTTGCAATAATATTGTTTTGCACAACAGTTATTTTCTTCTGCTTGAGTTTATAGGTGTGTTGAATCTTTTTTTAATGTGTTTCTTTTATGTGTGATCTCAAATCTAAGGAGTTATGTGTGCGTTGAGTGTTTTGTTTTAGTTTCAACATTTCTATTCCTTTTTAAACATTAGAACATGTATTTTCTTCTCTGAGAAAGTTTCCTGAATCATTTTTGGAAGTAGCTAGGGTTACAGGTTATAGTGTGTTTGCACTAGCACTAGTGGAAGGGATCATACGATGAGGGGTTGTTACCATTACACTAAATCCTAGTCCCAGAAATTTTGAAAATGATTCCATTTGTACCCAAAACTCTTGTGGTATTAACATCATGATTTTTTCATGTCACATAACATGAAATATTGCATCAATTAAGACAAAATCTAATTGTGGTGTCAATGCAAGACCTTGGTGGAACCTAGGCCATGGTGGTGGATGGCGTACATTATGGGTGATTTGGTGCCATGGTGTCATAAAAAATGGAACCTAGAATGACCTTTTGGTGGGGCCAACTAGCCAAAAATAGATGACACATGGCACTCTTGGAGGACATGGGGGCTCCACTCAATGAACCTCTAACATAAGACATGTGTTTGTGGCATACTAAACAATACCCTTAATTTGACTACATATTGGAAAATAACTCTACAAATTATTTTATTTAAACCCCTACCAATATGAACCCAATACAAACTACTACATAAAGGAGCGTTTTAAGACAATATTTGAGACAATTTTCGGGTAAATTGTCTTAACTTAAGACATAAAAAAACTTGTTTATTGTCTTAAATATTGTATTTAAGCAGGTATCTCAAAAAATATTGTCTTAAAGATTATTGTCTTAAAAAATATTGTCTCTATAAAGACAAATATATAACACAAGCATTATTGTCTCTTACGAGACAATTTCATTTTTGTCTCTCTAGAGACAATTTCATTTTTGTCTCTCTGGAGACAATTTGATTTTTGTCTCTCTAAAGACAACACTCGGATTAGAGATAATATGTCATTAATAATAGCTATTGTCTCTCTAGAGACGATAAAAATATTATTTAAAGATCACTTTTGTCTCTTTAGAGACAATATAAAATAATGAATCTAGAAATATCTCACCATTGAGACAAATTGATATAAAAAAACATTTAATTAAAAATAAACTAAAAAATAGTTGATTAATTCATGTTAGCACATGGTGGAATCGAACAACCAACCTCCTCCTTGTAATGAAGACACTATTCCATTGAGCTAGCACACTTTAAAGAATTATGTGAAGAGTTATGGCAATAATTAAAATTACATTTATAGCTGTTGATTTAAAAAAAAAAATGCAGTTACACGATGAATTTCAAACAAAAAATATTTGCATATTTCAACAGAGTTGATGTCGTAACACCCCTCATTATCAACTTTGATAAGAAGAAGTGGTTATTGAAAAGAGTCAATTCCCAATGAAACTTTTTTGGGAATGGGATCTAAAGTTCTCTTTTCTTACTTGCCAAAATTTTACACCCTCGCCCTACTTACCAGTAGCTGTAAGGGAATAATTTCCCCTAAGGTCTTGGGTTGATACCCTAGCAGACTGGAGGTTATCTATATAGAGAAACACACATTCCATACATCCATAATGCTAACGTAAGCAAACTCTACGATAAGGGGTGTACCTGAGGTCCTACATTTGAGAAGAGCCTTTCAGGGTCCAAACCCTTCTTGGAGTTCCTTTTGCTCCTTTAACCTGCAAAACAATCAATTCCAGAAAGTACAACAGTATATGGACTAAACATCATAAAGAAACCATCCTCATATTATAATGAAAGGTAGTTAGTTATGCAATTAAACAACCATTCACATCTGAATCATAACATGGATATCATAAACATGAAGAAGATTTATATCAGGAACAAAGACATGTGTTTCTTTTATTATAGACAAATAACGTACAGAAAGGAATAATTTCACCTGATTCGTCCTTTCACAGGCTCCAAGCAGAACTGTCTCCCGGATTCGTCCTGTCTCAAGCCTTTAACAAACTCCTTCCATGACTTACTCCCTGATATCTCAATTAGTATGAAGGCATCAACACACACAAGGAAACAAGGGTTTCCCGTAAAAATGGGGGAAGTGCAGGAGGAACTAGGATCTTCAGATCTGGTCAGGGAAATCTCAGCATAATAATTTTTCTCTCTCTTCTCTCCTCCCTTTGACCTTCCCATTGAAGCGTTTTTATACTTCTCCCAAAGTAGTTTTTTAGTTTGAAATTCATTGGGAACAGTTGGGCCACGGGCACTTAACAGGTAATCAACAACTGAAACCCGTGATCTCCACCCGAAATTAAGGAGATTTATTTTTTTTTAAGTGTTTTAAGACATATATGCGGTTTGGGTATACACAGACCCACGTATACACGCGTTTAGCTCAGGGCAATGTCGCGTATAGGGAATAAAACACTGTTTTTTAAATTTTGGACCAGGTCTAGAAGGAGGGGTTTCCCTAGGCCATCAGTGCAGCATCACAAACCTCAAGAGTGAGATTTGGAGCTATAACAACAGCATAAAGCTCAATTGATGCACCATCTGGTACAGAGTTTTTTCATTATCTGCTAGACTGTGCTATTTCCCAAAGGAAATTTCACTCTATTCTTTTATTTCTCATGTCATTAGAGTACATAATAATAAGAAGCCAATTTAAGATAGCATATGAGGGATAATGACATAAAAACAATACTTAGAGAAAAATTAAAAAATTGCACTCAAGTTCAGAAATTTTATTCCAGATTATGAAATCCCTCCCTATGCAATTCCAAAAATACGTTTCCTCAATTCCTTATGTTCTTGTAGTCTTCCACTGCAACTCTTAGATATTCCAAGTCCCAAGGCCCAAAAAGTACGAAAGTTGTCAAGTGGAAGAAAGTTACCACAACATAATAGAGAGATAAATCAGAAGCAGTGAGAAAGACAATCAGATTTCTTGATGTTCACCCTAGCATGAGATGAAAGATTATATTGTTAAATGGTTCCATGTAAAGTAGTATGCCTTTTCAAATTATAGGTGAACTACCAATCTCTCCAAAAAAGTTATTATGGACCAAAATTTGGTCAAATCACCCAACCAATCTCCAACTTGTATATTTAATTACAATATTTAGATTAATCATACCCCATAGAAAATTCTAAAAGGGTTTATTGTTAAATTTGAGTATCCTTATCATTTTCAAGAATATTTTATAAAAGCCTCTTGGCTAGGAGGATCCTACACACAAACTGTCATTTTCATACACTAAGGCACCATGCTTTAATAGATCTACTAGATGCTTCACTCATACTCAAACTCAAAGGCAATGCCTGAACAAGAATAGTGTTTTCCAAATTACTTGCAATAATACACTCCCTTAAAAGATGCGTACTCTAATTGTTAACGACCTATTTTTAGCTAATCTTCCCAATTTAGCTTTTTTTTTTTTTTAGCTTATGACCATAGTTAGATACCAAAACAACAACACGACTTGTAAGTTATTATGCTAATTTTTTTCTTCATCCTTGATGTCTATGATCATATATTTTCCTTCAAATGCACCTTGAAGTATGTAGTTCTCCTAATTTTCCATTACCACTCATGGTATTACATCATTTAAGTTCTTGTGTCTCCTTTTCTCCCAACTGTACTCCAAAATTCCCATATGAATTTAACTATCCCATGAGAAATGAATTTGGTAGCCTAACAAAAATATACGAGTGAAATATTTGCATTCCGATTTTGTAATAATGTAGAAATTATACAAACACTCAAACAATTAGTAGTAAAAGAGATCAGTGTGCTGAGGAGATATATAAGAAACCAATTAAATTAAAACTAAGCATATCTGAGTGTAAAGTCAAGAAGCTATATTTTAGAGCACAAATCCAACTTCCATAAAACATGATACTACGTTGGACAATATAAAATTCCTTAATTATCAGGTTTGTAGAGATCTCAAAAATATGTACAACAAATCTAAAGAAAATTGGAATTACCTGAAGTTGCCAATAAATCTAAATTGAAATAAAAACATGAAAAAATCTACAACTGATTGTAATTTATTTAGAAACTAAAAAGTAGTGACATGAATATCGATAGAGGAAAAATGAGAAAATGTAATATATGCTAATCAAATATTGGCTCACGAACTTCAATCTACTTATAAAATAGATACATATATTAATAATATGGTCGAGGCAAATAATTTTTTCAGTGAAATGAGGAAACAAGGCTTGTGTGAAAGGCTGCAAAATCCATTGACACTAAAAAGTCCCATTTAGTTCTAGTAAGAACCATATACATCCAAAATTCCAGAGCATAGTTTGTCACGATGAATTCATGATTTACAAAGGCATGTCATACCTCTTGATTTGAAATATATATATATAGAATGTGAAGTCTATGTTACTAGAAAACTGAAGCATGCCATCACATTCAATAAATCTATTATTAATAAAACAAGAAACTTATGCCATGTTTTAAGGGTTCAACAATAGTCTGCGGATGATTAGTTTCAAAAACGTCTCTAACTGGTTGAGGAGTACCTCTTATATATGGAACGAAGTTATTCCCAAATAAACTGGTGAGAAGAAACATTGCATAAACCGCAAACTTTCATTCATATACCTCATGCACAATTAGCTTCTATAGGGTATGCCTGCTATTTTGCAGTACAATTAACGTAACTTTGGTTAGTTGGTATCAAAGGATCTACACTCCTGAAATATTGGCTATGAATTCTCTCAATATACTACAATATTTTCACCCCCATGAACCATTGGGCGCATATCTTTATGTACAACATAGAACAAGGATTACAAGAAGATTGAATATTGAAGGGTCCATACTTGGCCACTTGGCACAGTACTCCAAATGCTAATAACATGCAGGGTATCAAGAGAATGAAGTAGTTTAATCATACACTATACATATATTCTTTCTTGACCACCTGAAAATATGATATACGGTTGAAGGAATAGATTACAGTGGTGTTACCAAAATGATGAAGGAAAAAACTAGATTTCTATTATGAATAGCTCCACTAATTTGTATTAAGCTCATAATTCTACATTCTTGTTGAGGCACAATATCGTTAAGGTACAAGTTTGTTTAGACTTGTGACAGGGCATGATAGTATCATTAGCTCCCAACCAGACAAATAGGGGACACTTAGAAATGAATGAGAGACGTCAGAGTCCAAGACAAAATTATTAATAGTGAAGAGTAGCATTTGGTGGGAACCTTAAGCTACTTGAATGGTTTTAAAGGTGGATCAAGGAGCACAAGATTACACATAAACTGTAGAGAAACATTTCTTAATATTTTTATCATCTTTATTACACTCTATATATGTAAGAAAAGCCCCTTAGGCTACAAAATAGTAAGTATCTTGCCATCCAAACTACACAGACTCTGGAAACTCCAAGTATAATATATCTATCAATGGAGGGATTATTTTAGTTATGCTTAGCACTTCAAGCAGTTTATCACCCCCCCACATGCACATATCATATTTAAGCACAGCCAGAAGATGCAGGAGAATCAAAGTTGTTAAAAATTGTCTATGTTTATCGGGAGGTAGGAATAACTACAAAATTATGATTCAATGCATGAACATAAATGTCCCTAAGAAGCCCAAATTCATTTGAAGATTTAAAAGCGATTATATGTGTTTAGTCACATAAGAAGCCAAAATTCATTTAACTATTTTAAGAATGATTATGTGTGTTTAGTCTAGCACGAGCACTTTATTGGTAAATAAGACAGACCTTTTCGACAGATACAAATATTTCCTATCTGTCAAACTTTTTTTCCTAAATGGAATGGGAAACCGAGTGAGGTGAATGGTATTATGTAAAGATAAGTATATCCACCCTTTGCATACCTTCCACAATTCAATTTATTCATGATAGAGTACTAGGAGAAAAAGAAACAGAATCTAGGTAAGTAATTTAACATTCCCTTTCTAGAATCAATAGCAAGAGTGAACCTCCTACATGTTGTCTATCTATTTTGATTTGCTTGCACTACTTATAATCCCCTTGTGCTTGGCCACATTACTATCGTGTATATTAATTGTTATTTCCTTGAGAAAGTAGCTATGATAGAAACCTCCTCTTGTTACTTGTTTAGGACCTAAAGTCTTCAAACAATATGGCATCTTCCTATATTTAGAGCTGAGCTCCCCACTAAGTGGATGGGGGTTGTGTCCTAGAATAAGCTGTGATTAATTGTTCTCAATGCACTTAATCCTTTCTTACATTACACTGAGTTGCAGGCAATTTTCGATCATATATGTAATATTTTCTTTATGTCATACTTTTGTCACTGTTATTTCTAGTCATTCAAATGAAAAATGTTTTTACACGAGAAAACATAAGTAGGTCATACTCCTAACTTCCTGATGATGTCCTTAACCAAACTTACTTTCTCTCATGAAAATTTTCTTTGAAACCTATAATTTTGGGACAGATTGTGTTTGCAGTAGATACCTTGTTAGCTTGCAAATTCTAATATGAATTCTCTAGCATAACCCACTACATTCCTTAGAGGGAAAGAAATTAGATGAATGTCCACCAACTAGGTCATTGAGTTCCATTTAACAAAAGTGTAAACCCGAAAAAATAAAAAAATAAAAATAGTCAAATGTGACAAGTATCATAGAAATAAAACGCTTGGTGTCGACTTAAAAATTCATCACAATTTAACATGAGTCTTAAAGAATAGACGATCAAAACAAAAGTATAAAATTTATATCCTACAACTCATTACTACCTCCAAAAATGTTGCATGCTCCATCATGCCATCCTCAATGAAGGAAACTTCCGAATCTTAAAATTTAGATCCTAGAATTCATTATTACCTCCAGAAATGTTGCACGCTCCATCCTGCCATCCTCAGTGAAGAGAACTTAAAATGGAATATTATCATTAAAATACAAAACAAGTTATTGATTATTTTTTACTTCCACCTGCAAAAGAGTGTTTTCCAGTCTAGGAGATATGTTTTAAAACAATACCATTGGCAATGGTGTGTGTGTTGAGCTGCCACGCTGCAATGGTGGCACCTAATTTACCAGGAATGAAACTTAGAAAAATGACTCAAAATATATTTTCATCTACATCCTATTAAAGTAGCAATATTTACAGTAAATAGAACTATTATTTAAACTATTTTCACATTTTATGAACTACACCTGTAGAAGTCCAGCAGCTGCAAGGCCGAAAGAGTTATTCTAAAACTTCAATCTGTAAAAATTAACTATCGTGCCATATAAGTTTCCCATTGATCTGTAGGAATTGACCTACTGATGATGCAAGTAAAACAAGCGATGGAGGTCTGTGGAAAGCATTAACCAAATATCACAAGTTTCTTTAATCAGTTTGATGCTTATCATAGTAAATACAATTCACATCTAACAATAATAAAGCCAATTTTTTCCATTTGTTCTTTACAAAGTGAAATGGAATTGACTATCTAATACCCACCCAGAGCCTACTGCTCACTAATATCTAGGTACAAGCACATTTCCTAAACCTATCAAACAACAATGAAGATCTAGGACAGGATATTGAGGTGGAGTTGCTTCTATGGTACTATTTTTTATTGAACATTGTGACCTTTGGCAGGTGAAACATTGATTTCTGTCTCAGTGGCTAATAATTGTTCATATGGAAGGGAACAATTTAGTTGTAAGTTTGGAGGTAATAAGGTACAAGGTACATATGGGAAAGACATATGGGAGATAACCATTACAAACATAAAACATGCTTAGAATAATATATATGCTCGCTAACTTCTCAACAACATCAAGGAAAGACTTAATTTCAAAAATAAATTCTTTAATTAGCTCTATACCTATTACTTACTACTTCATATCGAATTGTTTAGCATGACAACTACCAAAAAAACATATTATTATTAGACATATTGGAAGAAAACTCCTTGAACTAAGCATAAAATATAATACTTATACTAGAAAAACCTATATAAATGCAAACATCTCAAACAGTGACAAATGAACTTAAGAATTTTCATTGAAATAACTTACCACTTCTATGGTATACATTTTAGAATCCAAACTAAAACACAAAACTTAAAAGAATGGCCATTCGTGAACTTCTTTCCTTCTCATTCTGTAGCTCAATATGGTGAGCCCCATGCTTGTGATCATTGGGAATAATAGAAATTGTAGCTAAAAATACAAATGATGTCACCAACTCCAAACCCCTCTATGCTAAGTATTTATTATAGCTTTTCTGGAGGATATAGATCTTGTACCATGCATAAGAATGATACAAATGACTTTCTAATGTACAAAATATCTTTGTTAACTTTAAATAGTAGATTGTCGTCATTTGAGGTTTAGGAATCTTATTGCCCATACACAAAGCCATGAATATCTTCTATAGAGTGAAAATATTTCTACATGTCATCCATCATAAGAAATAGTATAAGGAAAAAATATATTAAAAATAAAAAGATTATCTCATAGATTCTAAAGTAGGTTCATGAAATTTCATTCAACCCAAAGGTTCCTCTACAATAGGGTATTCATCAATAATTAATTCCTACAAGCTCAAACTATATCAACCTTCCCATCTAGACAAATATAATCCTATATCTAATTCAATAGATAACATTTTATATTTCTAGCCATTGTTCAATAATTGTACCTTCTTAAAGGTGTGCCAAAAATCTACTCAACTTGACATTATAACTATTTACATCATGGGAAATATGGGTAAACTCCCAGCCAAAGATAAATGGTTTCTAGAATATGATTTTTCTACACATCTCCCTCATCCCATTTCACAATGGCAGCCAACAATCAAGATGATGCCATCAACTGCAACTCCTTCTATGCTAAGTATTTATTGTAGCTTTTCTGGAGGATATAGAGCTTGTACCATGCATAATCATGATACAAATGACTTTCTAATATCCAAAATATCTTTGTTAACTTTGAATAGCATGAGGTTTAGAAATATTCTTGACCATAGACAAGGCCATGAATATCTTCTATAGAGTGAAAAGATTCCTACATATCATATGCCATATGTCATAAGAAATAGTATAAGAGAAAAATGTATTAAAAATACAAAATTTAGCTCACAAATTCTACCATAGGTTCATGAAATTTAATTCAACCCAAAGCTTCCTCTGGAATAGCATATTCTCCAATAATTAATTCCTAGAAGCTCAAACTATATCAACCTTCCCATCTAGACAAATGTAGTCCTATATCCAATTCAATGAATAACATTTTAGATTTCTAGCCCCCATTTGATAATGACACCTTCTTAAAGGTGTGCTAAAAATCTACTCAGCATGACAATATAACTCTTTACACCATGGGCAATATGGGTAAACTCCCAACCAAAGATAAATTGTTTCTAGAATATAATTTTTCCCCACACTTCCCTCATCCCATTTCACAATGGCAAGAACAATCCAGATGATACGATCAGATACAAATCCTTCTATGCTAAGTATTTATTGTAGATTTTCTAGACGATATAGAGCTTGTACCATGCATAAGCATGATACAAATGAATTTCTAATATCCAAAGTATGTTTGTTAACTTTGAAAAGTAGATTGTCATCATTTGAGGTTTAGGAATCTTCTTGACCATACGCAAGGTCATTAGTATCTTCTATAGAGTGAAAAACTTCCAACATATCATATGACATCCGTCATAAGAAATAGTATAAGGCAAAAATATATAAAAATAAAAAATTTATCTCATAGATTCTATAGTAGGTTCATGAAATTTCATGCAATCCAAAGCTTCCTTTGCAATACGGTATTGTCTAATAATTAATTCCTAGAAGCTCAAAATATATCAACATTCCCATCTAGACAAATATAATCCTATATCTAATTCAATGGATAACATTTTATATTTCTAGCCCCCATTCAATAATGATACCTTCTTAAAGGTGTGAAAAATTCTACTGAACATGACATTATAACTATTTACATCATGGGAAATATGGGTAAAGCCCCAACCAAAGATAAATGGTTTCTAGAATATGATGTTGCTACACATTTCCCTCAACCCATTTCAATGGCAGCCAACAATCCAGATGATGCCATTAGCTACAAATCCTTCTATGCTAAGTATTTATTGTACCTTTTCATAACCTTGTACCATGCATAAGCATGATACAAATGAATTTCTGATATCCAAAATATCTTTCTTAACTTTTAATAGTAGATTGTCATCATTTGAGGTCTAGGAATCTTCTTGACTACACACAAGGCCATGAATATCTTCTATAGAGTGAAAAGATTCCTACATATCATATGCCATCCATCATAAGAAATAGTATAAGGAAAAATTATATAAAAAATTAAAAATTTGGCTCATAGATTCTATAGTAAGTTCATGAAATTTCCTTCAACCCAAAGCTTCCTCTACAATAGGGTATTCTCGAATAATTAATTCTAGCAAGCTCAAACTATATCAACCTTCCCATCTAGACAAATATGATCCTATATCTAACTCAATGGATACCATTTTAGATTTCTCGACCCCATTCTATAATAATACCTTATTAAAAGTGTGCCAAAAATCTACTCAAAATGACATTATAACTATTTACATCATGGGAAACATGGGTAAACTCACAACCAAAGATAAATGGTTTCTATAATATGATTTTTCTACACATTTTCCTCATTCCATTTCATAATGGTAGCCAACAATCTAGATGATGTCATCAACTGCAAATCCTTCTATGTTGAGTATTTACTGTAGCTTTTCTAGAGGATATAGATCTTGTAACATGCATAAGCATCATACAAAGGACTTCCCAATATCCAAAATATCTTTGATAACTTTGAATAGCATATTATCGTTATTTAATGTTTAGGAATCTTCTTGACAATACCCAACGCCATGAATATCTTCTATCGGGGGAAAAGATTCCTACATATCATATGCCATCAGTCGTAAGAAATAGTATAAGGAAAAAATATATTAAAAATAAAAAATTGAGCTCACAAATTCTAGAATAGGTTCATGAAATTTCATTCAACCCAATGCTTCCTCTACAATAGGTATTCTCCAAAAGTTAATTCTTACAAGCTAAAACTACATCATCCTTCCTATCTAGACAAATATAATCCTATATCTAATTCAATGGATAACATTTTAGATTTATAGCCCCCATATGCTAATGATACCTTCTTAAAGATGTGACAAAATCCTACTCAACATGACATTATAACTATTTACATCATGCGCAATATGGGTAAATTCCCAACCAAAGATAAATGGTTTTCTAGAATATGATTTGCTACACATTTCCCTCAAACCATTTCACAATGGTAGCTAACAATCCAAATGGTGCCACCAGTTGTAGATCCTTTTATGCTAAGTATTTATTCTAGATTTTCCAGACGATATAGAGCTTGTACCATGCATAAGCATGATACAAATGAATTTCTAATATAAAAAATATCTTTATTAACTTTGAATAGCAGATTGTAGTCATTTGAGATTTAGGAATCTTCTTGACCATACACAAGGCCATGAATATCTATGATAGAGTCAAATGCTTCCTACATATCATATGCCATACATCATAAGAAATAGTATAAGGAGAAAATATATTAAAAATAAAAAGTTTGGCTGAGAAATTCTACAGTAGGTTCATGAAATCACATTCGTCCCAAAGCTTCTTCTGCAATAGGGTATTCTCCAATAATTAATTCCTACAAGCTTAAACTTTATCAACCTTCCCATCTAGGAAAATATAATCCTATATCGTATTCAATGGATAACATTTTAAATTTCTAGCCCCCATTCCATAATGATACCTTCTTAAAGGTTTGTAAAAAATCTACTCAACATGAAATTATAACTATTTAGATCATGGGAAATATCAGTAAACTCCAAACCAAAGATAAATGGTTCCTAGAATATGGTTTTGCTACACATTTCGTTCATTCCATTTCACAGTGGCAATCAACAATCTAGATGATGCCATCAACTGTAAATCCTTCTATGCTAAGTATTTATTGTATTTTTTCTAGAGGATATAGAGCTTGTACCATGCATAAGCATGATACAAATGAATTTCTAGTATCCGAAATATCTTTGTTAACTTTTAATAGTAGATTTTCATCATTTGAGGTTTAGGAATCTTCTTAACCATACACAAGGCCATGAATATCTTTTATAGAGTGACAAGATTCCTACATATCATATGCAATCCGTCATAAGAAATAGTGTAAGGAAGAAATATATGAAAAATGAAAAATTTGGATCATAGATTCTATAGTATGTTCATGAAATTTCATTCAACCAAAAGCTTCCTCTACAATAGGGTATTCTCCAATAATTAATTCCTACAAGATCAAGCTATATCAACCTTCACATCTAGACAAATATAATCATATATCTAATTCAATGGATAACATTTTAGATTTCTATCCCCCATCCGATAATGATACCTTGTTAAAGGTTTGCCAAAAATATACTCAACATGACATTATAACTATTTACATCATCGACGATATGGGTAAACTCCCAACCAAAGATAAATGGTTTCTATAATATGATGTTGCTACACATTTCCCTCAACCCATTTCACAATGGCAGCCAACAATCCAAGATGATGCCATTAGCTACAAATCCTTCTATGCTAAGTATTTATTGTATCTTTTCTGGAGGATATAGAACTTGTAACATGAATAAGCATCATACAAATGACTTTCTAATATCCAAAATATCTTTGTTAACTTCGAATACAAGATTGTCGTCATTTGAGGTTTAGGAATCTTCTTGAACATACCTAACACCCTGAATATCTTCTATAGAGTGAAAGGATTCCTACATATCATATGCCATTTGACATAAGAAATAGTATAAGTCAAAAATATATCGAAAATAAAAAATTTAGCTCAGATTCTACAGTAGGTTCATGAAATTTCATTCAACCTAATGCTTCCTCTGTAATAGGGTAGTCTCCAATAATTAATTTCTACAAGCTAAAACTATATCAACCTTACCATCTAGAAAAATATAATCATATATCTAATTCAATGCATAACATTTTAGATTTCTATCCCCCATTCGATAATGATACCTTCTTAAAGGTATGCCAAAAATCTACTCAACATGACAATATAACTATTTATATAATGAGCAATATGGGTAAACCCCCAACCAAAGCTACATGGCTTCTAGAATATTATTTTTCTACACATTTCCTTTATACCATTTCACAATGGTAGCCACCAATCCAGATGGTGCCATCAGCTGCAAATCCTTCTATGCTAAGTATTTATTGTAGCTTTGTTGGAAATAACACTGAGAGGGGGGTGAATGAGTATTATTAGATCTATAATTTTATTTCCCAAACTGATTTATATACGCTATTTCAGTGAAGTGAACTAGCGTGTACACGTGACTGTACTTAAAGCAACCAACATATATTCATAGAACTTTTGATTTAGACAATTTATGATGTATTGAGCTTAAACTAGTATATCAAAGATTTAATTAGACAGTGCAATAAAAGAAGATGAAAGCATCACACATAAGAAACAGACTTGAACACCAAGATATAAGGTGGAAACCCAATGTGTGTAAAAACCACCTGTTGTTGTCGTCTCCGTCTTCTTTCTAATAATAAGAAAATATGTCTACAATCTTGTACTGGTGTAGGCTCATACCAGTAAGCAGGCACCCACCAACAGAAGTCTACAACCTTCTCTCGTTCTCCAACTACTACTAGAATGGAGCTACAACCCCCTAGCTCTTGTGCTAGCCAATATGTTTACTAGTACGTAGGTGCCAGCCTACAAAAAACTCCACTCTTCTACCAAGGACCACGTTTCATGAATTTCTAGATTGGATACTCCTAGAATACAACACCATAATCTGAAGGCCACGTTTCATCCAATTTTCATACTGGACCCATCAACACCATTGAAACTCATAAAATCATAACTATAATACTACCATCAAGTACATCTACATCAACCAATCACTGAAACCCAATGATCAATTTCTGAACCAACCATAACTAAATCAATCAATCACTTGATGACCCTTCATCACTAAATCATAATCAATCTGATCATTCAGAACAATGTCATCATAATACAGTCACCAGAACACAAAGTAGAAACCAGAACTCTGCAACGACAAACAGAAACAACTGAAACTTTAAACATCAAACTTCATAAGGTATACACTACTTCCATGTGCTGAACTACCGTGTATATGCACTTTTACCAAAAGGAACCAGCATACAGATCTGCAAATTCAAATTTATGATGTATGCGATACTTTCATATGTTTAACTAGCATGTGTACGCTCTTTTACTAAGGCAAACCTACATATAGATCTGTAAATGATAACTTAAACATTACAACTATTCGAGACATGAGTCATACCCAGATCATCACATTTACAGAATAAAATGCACGTTAGTATTCAGATCTAGACTATTCAAGATCAAAACACATAATTATAATACTCTTAAGTTTTTATGATCCCAGTCCATCAACCTTCATCAGCCTTATAGGTGCATCCTTAGATTAGATCAAGCAAACCATTAGAAGCTCATTAACCTACATATATTATTCAACACTTCATAAGATATTTAGATCCTTGCACTTCTTGGCCTAATGATCTTCTCCTCTTTATATAGTTTTAGGCCTTTCTCAATACCATGGACCAAAACTACTTAGGACCAATACCTTGGACCAAATACCTCAGACGAACTACCTTGGACCAAAAACATTGTTTTCCCAAGATATATGCATTTTCTTTTTGTGAAAGTGTGTGTGTACGTATATTCTCCTTTTTTTCAGTAAACACGCGTGTATACACAGCTTGGTCAAGGTGAACTTGCGTAGACCTCTCTTTCTTCATTCGTTGTAGTCTGAACTATAATTCTTTGTTGTTGACATGTTGCACTGTGATCTTTCATCTAAGTGAGTTTCCATCATGGAAAACACCTGTATCATGCCAACAATCTCCCCCTTTGGACTTGATGGCAACAACACCACCAGGTCACCCTCCCCCTTTTACAACAAGGGCAAAGAGTGGACCAAGATATTTTCTCCCTTTGACATACATTATGTTGTTCATGCTCCCCCTGAGTACATGCTGAATTCTCTGATTGAGCTCCCCTTTTGTACATGCTGAGATTCACTGAAACTGTCCATGCTCCTCCCGAGCACAAGAAAATTTTGAAAAAATATTTTCTAAAAGAATAACATGACTCTATAACTCAACTATGTGAGGATGACCTTCCTACCACCAATGACTCATACATACATTCATCTCCCAACCAAGTGGGGATATACCAAATTTGACTCATCCACCCATCCAAGTGGGGATATACCAAGCGTTTATGCATGAAAAAAACTAGAAATATTACATCATCCATCCCATGTAAAGTGGGGATACAAATTACATCATTTGTCCAAGAGGACTCATTCAAATGTATGAGAAGGCATATCACGCCCTAGACTTTTACATGACTTGAGCAACAAATGGTATAAATATCTGAAGTCATAGCTGGACTTAGCAACAATAATTCCAACAATGTTGAATGTAAGTGAAGGCTAATGCTCCCCCTGAACCTGTGCTACCCATGCATTGTCAACAAGTCAATGATCAAGGCATATTTGTCAATCAGATAAAATTAATGAATAGAGCATATCGATAGACATTAATCATCAATATCAGTCAGAGCATCCATATCAGACCCTGCACTAATGTTTTTCTTATCTGGAAAACATAAATTCTCCTTGACACACAGAAACTCGCGTGTGTATGTGACTATACTTCATGAAACACATGTATAATAACCTTTCTCTGAAAAAATTGGGTTTAACAGCAAGATGATGCAACAACTACTCCTAACTTTTGTCGAAGATATTCAAATGTCTTTCTGGGTAGTGGTTTAGTGAATATATCATCAACCTATTCTTTACAGGGAAGATACTCCAATTTGACCTTTTGTTCAAGCACTTGTTCATGTAGAAAATGGTATTTTATGGGTATATGCTTGGTCTTGGAGTGCATGAATGGATTCTTTGAAATATTGATGGCACTTGTATTATCACATAGAATGGAGATGGGTGGAGTACATGTGATCTGAATGTCTTGCAAAGTTTACATCATCCAAAGTAGTTGTTTGCAGCAAGATGTTGCAGCCAGATATTATACTTTAGCTGTAGATAATGCAATTGAGCTTTGTTTCTTGCTGAACCAAGACACTAACCTAGAACCCATATAGAATACACCGCCTCTATTGATTTTTCTTTCATCAACACTTCCTGCCCAATTTGCATTTGTATATGCATGAAGATTAAGATTTGTATCTCTAGGATACCATGAACCAAAGTTCTAGGTTCCTTGAAGATATTTGAAAATTCTTTTGACTGCCTGAAGGTGTGATTCCTTTGGATTTGCTTGGAATCTTCCAACTATTCCTACTGCATGCATGATGTCAGGTCGAGTACCTGTTAGATAAAGCAGATTGCCAATCATGGACCTGTAAGTTGGTTGATGTACTACTGTTGATTCATCATTTGAGCTGAGACTGCCTCCTATTACCATTGGGGTACATACAGGTTTAGAATCTTCTATGCCATAGCTTTTCAAGATCTGTTTGAGATATTTGATTTGTGAAAGAAGAATACCATCTTTATTTTTTTGAACTTGTAGGCGAAGAAAATAGGTAAGTTCATCAAGCAAGGACATTTCGAATTCTTGCTGCATTACTGAAGCAAAATTCTGACTCATGGATTCCTCATTTCTACCAAAAATGATATCATCAACATAAACAACAATAATTGGCAATTTATCAGTGTCAATATTTGTATATCTATTGCTATTTGCTGACCCTTTTGAAAAACCCTATTGGTGTAGATATTTGTGAAGGCGTTAATACGATGCCCTTGAAGTCTGTTTCATACCATAGAAAGCCTTTTTGAGTCTGCATACAAGTTTTGCATCATTTCCAAGAAGGAATCCTTCTGGTTGTTCAATATAAACTTCTTCTTCTAAATCTCCATTAAGGAAAGCAGATTTTACATCCATTTCGTATACTTTGAATTTTTGAAAGCTAGAAAGAGCAAGAAACATCCTTATGGCTTCAAGTCTAGCAACAGGTGCAAAGTTTCTTCAAAATCTATGCCTTCTTGTTGAGCATACCCTTTACAAACACGTTTGGCCTTATTTCTAGTGATTCTCTATTTTCATTCAGCATGTTTTTGAATATCGATTTAGTTCCTATAATATTTTTATCATGAGGTCTAGGAATTAATTCCCAAGTATTATTCCTTTCAATTTTCTTAAGTTCTTCATTCATGGCCTTGACCCAACCTTCATCTTTGCATGCTTCATTTACATTTTGAGGTTCGATGGAGAATAATAATGATAGATAGCTTGATGTTTCTATAATAGTTCTTCTTGTCTATACACTTGCCTCTTTTTCTCCTAAAATTTGAGTTTCTGGATGATTTTTCTGAACATGCCTGGACGGAGTCTTTTCTTCTATCGTTATCTCTTCTTCTGGTGCTCCATTGGTTTCTTCTTCAAAATCATTGTGATTTGATGTGCGAAAATAATCCCCATCTTCTTCATTGTTATAATCTTTTGTTTGTATCTGTTTTGGATTTTTGCATGCTTCATCAACTACAACATCAATACTTTCAACAATTTTCCCAAGTCTTTTATTATAACATTTATATCCTTTACTTCGGGAAGAGTAACCAAGAAGAATACCTTCATATGCTCTGGGCTCAAACTTACCAAGTTTTTCATTAGTCCTTTTTATATAACATTTGCTTCCAAAAGCTTTAAAGTATTTTACAGTAGGATTCTTACCATACCGGATTTCATGTGGAGTTTGAGTGTTGTTTACTCGAACATTTGCTTGGTTGAGAATAGTTACGGCGGCGAATGCAGCTTCACCCCAGAAGGTTGCAGGAGTTCCAGATTCATATAGCATAGCTTGAGCCATTTGTTGAATAGTTCTATTCATTCTTTCTACCACTCCATCTTGTTGAGGAGTCCTTCTGGTGGAGAATTTCCTTTTTATTCCATGTTGTTCACAAAGTCAAAGAATTCATCCTAAGTAAATTCCCTTCCTCGACCAGATATGAGGCATTTGATTGTGTGATCTGATTCATTTTCAACAAAGCTTTGAAGGCTTGGAACTTTTCAAATGATTCATCTTTATGCTTTAGGAGGCCTATCCAATACATTCTAGGAAAATCATCAATGAATAAAATGAAGTATTCTTCTCCATGAGGTGACCTTTTCCTTGACGGTCCACATAAATCAGTATGGACAAGTTCAAGAGGCTTACTAGTTGATCCTTCTTTTTCAGTGAAGTGAGATTTGGTTTTCTTACCAATTTTACATGGTTTTCATATTGTATTTTCAGAGATGCTGATATTTGGAAGATCACGAACAACCTTGAATCTATATGCTTTTTTTATTTGAGAAAATCTTAGATATCCCAATCTTCTATGCCACAACTAGTTTTCATAATTTTTCCTTAGATAGCATTGTTGTTGTCCTCCCTTGAGTATGTATAAGTTGTTTGGAGTTTTTGTACCTTTGATCACGGTCTGTCCTATATCAAGCTCACGAACAACACATCTGTTTGATCCAAACACCTCTTCATTTTCTTGATCGCACATTTGACTAACACTCAATAGGTTATGCTTTAGACCATCTACATACATAAAATTCCCAACTTTAACCTTTTCTTTCAAGAAAACAAAGCCTTTCCATTTTATGAGCGCAGGAGTGTCGTTTCCAAATGAGACATTCTTTTCCTTTTCTAAGGCATTATATGAGTGAAGTTTTTCTTTGTCACCTGTCATGTGTTCTGAGCATCCACTCTCGATGTACCACTGATTTTCTTATCCTTCTACATACAAGGCTATACCACATCTTTCTATTTGAGATTCTTTCCTTCTCCATATCTTGGGATTTAATGGAGTTTGCTCCTTTTGATATGCTTGTTGAAATTTGCTCCTGCATTCAGATTCTTCATGACCAAAGTTGATACAGATTGAGCATTCTATTTCATTTTTAAGAAGAGAAAAGTTATTATAGGAACTTTTCTTGATCCCTATCACATTCCTTTGATTTCGTGTTTCTCTAGTCATGATGGTTTTGTAAGCAGCACATGGAGCACCTTTGTGTGCAAAATTATGACATGAAAAGCATTGCCCATTAAAGAAGTTCCTGCGACTATCAAATCTATTGACCTAGTGATTGTAGATTCTATTGATATTCATCTTTGGGAAAATTAAGCATTATTTACCTGAGGTTGGTTATGATTTTTGTTCATCCTTGGAGTAAATTGAGTCTGATTTACTTGGTGATCTGCTTTATGCCTTTGCTGATGATTGTCATACAATTCACTATTCTTTGCTGCATCAAGATAGCTTTTAGTGGAGGTTAATGGCTTCTGTGATTGAGATGCTTCTTCAGTATATCCAAGACCTGTATTTATCAAAGGAGAACGTTGCACTTTGATAATTTCATTTAAAATCTTTTATCTTTTAGAAAATCTAAGATTGAGAGATTTCGTTTTCTCGAGATCCTTTCTTAGACCCACAATTTCACATTCTAGTTTTTCATTGTGTTTTTCTTTTTCATCATGTTGGTATGTCATGGTATCGATAATCATATTCTTTTCTTCTAAACATATTTTGAGTTTAGATATTTCTTCATGAAGGCCATCCTCTTCTAAAGCATCCCAAAAATTATCATCATCATAAGCCATTAGAAGTCTTTAATCATTACTGTTTTCATCTTCATCACTATTTGATAAACCATCGCTATCTTCATGAGTGTAGTAACTCCTTTTACTTACAACTTGTTTTCTATTCCATTTTTCATATTCCTTCCCTTTTTCATATTTATCTTTATGAGGACATTTGGCATCATAATAACGGACTCTGCCACAGGTAAAGCATTTTAAGGGTAGCTTACCTGTAAATCTTCCAGAACCCCGTTGAAGCTTCTTGACAAAGTTTACCTCATCTTCTTCTTTTAAAATATGTCATGATTCATTGTGTTCTTCCTTTCCTTTTGATAGAGATTTAAATGTGGCTTCCCTCATATCTGATGGTCCTCCTTTTCTCAGTTCAAATGAAGTTAAGATTTTGTGAAGTTGTGTCATAGTGATAGTCTGTGGATCCTATTTTTTTTCTATGGCAGAAACTTTTGATTCAAATTTAGCAGACAAGGATCTCAAAACTTTCTCAAGTAAGGTACAACTTCCTTTATTTCTTCATGCAGATTCTTCATACAATTAACAACCTCATCTATATGTAAGAAGTAACTAGTTATACTTTCATCACTGTGCATCTTAAGAGTTTCAAACTGAATTCTAAGAGTTTAAAGCTTAACACATTTTACCTGAGAGTCTCCTTCATAGCTTAGAATGATTTTGTCCCATATTTCTTTGGATGATTTGAGCTGCATGAATTTGACAAATTCTGATTGTGACAAACTTCCCAATAAAGTATGGATTGCTCTAGCATTGGTCTCATATCACCTTTTACCTATTGTATCTATAGGAATTGTTGTTGGAAATGTATATCCTCCTTCCACAATTTCCAGGACATCTGTTCCAAGTTATTGTAGATAGGATGTGGTTCTTATTTTACAACAAACAAGATTACTCCCATCAAAGATTGGCAGTCTGATGGATCCCACACTTTCTTCTACTCATGATGATGGATTTCCCTTCAAGCGATTAAGCTTCTTCTGAAGGACCTTCCTTGATACCAATAGTTGGAAATAATACTGAGAGGGGGGTGAATCAGTGTTATGAGATCTATAATTTTATTTCCCAAATATATTTATATACGCTACTTTAGTGAAGTGAACTAGCATGTAGACGTGATTGTACTTAAAGCAACCAACGTATATGCAGAGAAATTTTGATTTAGACAATTTATCATGCATTGAACTTAAACTAGTATATCAGAGAGTTATTAGACAGTGCAGTAAAAGAGGAATAAAGAATCACACATAAGAACCACACATGAACACCATGATATAAGGTGGAAACCCAATGTGGGTAAAAACCACCTACTACTGTCATCTCTGTCTTCTTTTTAATAATAATAAATTCTGCTTACAATCTCATACTAGTTTAGACTCATACTTGTATGCAGGCACCCACTTGTAGAAGGCTACAACATTCTCACGTTCTCCAGCTACTATTGGAAGAGAGCTACAACCCCCTAGCTCTTGTACTAGCCAATATATTTACTAGTACATAGGTTCTAGCCTATAGAAAGCTCCATTCTTCCACCAGGGACCACATTTCATGACTTTCTAGACTGGATACTCCTGGAATACAACACCACAATCTAATGGCCACATTTCATCCAAATTTCATACTGGACCCATCAACACCATTGAAACTCAGAAAACCATAACTGCAATACTACCATCAAGTACATCTGCATCAACCAATCACTGAAACCCAATTATCAATTCCTGAATCAACCACATCTAAATAAATCAATCACCTGATCAACCTTTGTCACTAAATCACAATCAATCTGATCATTCAGAACACTGTCATTAGAATACAGTCACTAGAACACAAAATAGAAGCTAGAACTTTACAACAACAAACAGAAACAACTGAAACTTTAAACATCAAACTTCATAAGGTATACGCTACTTCCATGTGCTAAACCACTGTCTATATGCACTTTTACCATAGGGAACTAGCGTACAGATCTGTAAATTCAAATTTATGATGTATACGCTACTTTGATATGCTGAACCAGTGTGCATACACTCTTTTACAAAGGTGAACCTGTGTACATATCTGTAAATGATAACTTAAACATTAAAACTATTCTAGACTTCAGTCATGCCCAGATCATCACATTTACAGAATAAAACATGCGTCAGTATTCAGATCTAGATTGTTCAAGATCAAAACACATAATGATAATACTCTTAAGTCTTTATGATCCTGGTCCGTTAACCTTCATCAGCCTTATAGGTGCATCCTTAGATCAGATCAAGCAAACCATTAGAAGCTCATTAACTTGCATATATGATTCAACACTTCATAATATATTTAGATCCTTGCACTGCTTGGCCTAATGATCTTCTCCCCTTTATATAGTTTTAGGCCTTTCTCAATACCATGGACCAAAAGTACTTAGGACCAATACCTTCGACCAAATACCTTGGACCAATTACCTTGGGTCAAATACCTTGGATCAAGAAATACCTTGCACCAAAAACTTTGTTTTCCCAAGATATATGTATTTTTCTTTCTGTGAAAGTCCCTGTCTACATATAAGCTCCTTTTGTCCAGTAAACCTGTGTGTATACGTAGCTTGGTCAAGATGAACCTGCATATACCTCTCTTTCTTCATTCTTTGTAGTCTAAACTATAACTCCTTGCTATTGGCATGCTGCACTATGATATTTCATCTGAGACAGTTGACATCAAGGATAACACCTGTATCATAATGCCAACAAGCGTTTCTAGAGGATATAGAGCTTGTACCATGCATAATCATGATACAAATGACTTTCTAATATCCAAAATATATTTATTAGCTTCGAATAGTAGATTGTCGTCATATGAGGTTTAGGAATCTTTTTGACCATACACAAGGCCATGAATATCTTCTATAGAGGGAAACACTTCCTACATATCATATTCCATTCATCATAAGAAATAGTATAAGGTAAAAAATATTAAAAATAAAAGATTTAGCTCACAGATTCTACAGTGGGTTCATGAAATTTCATTCAACCCAAATCTTCCTCTGCAATAGGCATTCTCCAATAATTAAATACTACAAGCTCAAACCATATCAAACTTCCCATCTAGACAAATATAATATCTAATTATATGGATAACATTTGATATTTCTAGCCCTCATTCGATAATGATACCTTATTAAAGGTGTGTCAAAAATCTACTCAACATGACATTATAACTATTTACATCATAGGAAATATGAGTAAAGTCCTAAGAAAAGATAAATGGATTCTAGAATATGATTTCGCTACACATTTCCCTCATCCCATTTCATAATGGCAACCAAAAATCCAGATGATGCCATTAGCTGCAAATCCTTCTATGTTAAGTATTTGTTGTAGCTTTTTTGGAGGATAGAGAGCTTGTACCATGAATAAGCATGATGCAAATGACTTTCTAATATCAAAAATATCTGTGTTAACATTAAATAGCAGATTTTCATCATTTGAGGTTTAGGAATCTTCTTGACCATACACAAGGCCATGAATATCTTCTATAGATTGAAAAGCTTCCTACATATCACATGCGATCCCTTATAAGAAATAGTATAAGGCAAAAATATATTACAAATTTTTTTTTTATCTCACACATTCTATAGTAGGTTCATGAAATTTCATTCAACCCAACACTTCCTCTGCAATAGGGTATTCTCCAATAATTAATTCCTACAAGATCAAAATATATCAACCTTCCCATCTATACAAATATAATCCCATATCTAATTCAATGGATAACATTTTAGAATTCTAGCCCCCATTCAATAATGATACCTTCTTGAAGGTGTGTCAAAAATCTACTCAACATGACATTATAACTATTTACATAATGGGAAATATGGGTAAACTCCAAACCAAAGACAAATGGTCTCTAGAATATGATTTTGCTACACGTTTCCCTCATCCCATTTCACAATTTTAACCAACAATCTAGGTGATGCCATAAACTGCAAATCCTTCTTCGCTATGCATGTATTGTAGCTTTTCTGGATGATATAGAGCTTGTACCATGCATAAGCATGATACAAATTACTTTCTAATATTCAAAATATCATTGTTAACTTCAAATAACATATTTTCATCATTTGAGGTTTAGGAATATTCTTGACCATACACAAGGCCGTGAATATCTTCTATAGAGTGAAAAGCTTCCTACATATCATATGCCATCCATCATAAGAAATATTATAAGTCAAAAATATACTAAAAATAAAAAACTTGACTCACAAATTCTACAGTAGGTTCATGAAATTTCATTCAACCCAAAGCTTCCTCTTTCCTTATACTAAAAATAAAAAATTTAACTCATAGATTCTACAGTAGGTTTATGAGATTTCATTCAACCTATTAGAGCCTAAATCTACCTCAGGTTGAGAAAGGCGGGTCTAGGGTAATGTCAAACCATGCTTAACCTGCTGGCTAGCCCTACTAGGTCAGGAGAGGGCTCTCTCCTTGTCAATCTCAAAGAAAATATGGCAAATAGGGCTTGAGATTACTGATATGAATACTAATTTTAGGTTAGGTATGTTTCCTTAGAATATTTTGTTTGATTTTAATGGTTGATTGCTGGATCAGACGGAGAAGGTAGCTTTGGGTCTGGGAAATCAACACAGATTTGCAGACGTTTCTGTGGGATGAGGTAGGCAAGTGTTTTAGCACTTTGAAATGAATTTAATGATGATTCTAAAGACTAGTGAGGATCTAGAGAGGTCAAACAAATTTCATAAGTCCTCTTCAAATAGTACAAAACATGTAAAACTAAATAAACCCTAAGGCAGAGCACTGAAACATCAATCGATTCTACTCTTTACACTTGATTCATTAGTTTTGCAGAATAAAAGAGATGATGGCACACATAAACATAAGATAAACTGAATTACAGAGAAGAAAACAATGCTAATTCACATTACCACAAGAATCCCACAAAATGCTGCAAAACCCTGGTTTATTTCCTTGCCAAACTGCAAAAGTGATGTACAACATAGCTTAATGCATCCATAAGAGTCCAACATTTACAAATGAATAAGAAAGTACATAATATAGGCATCAAACCATCTATGCTAGCCATCACGGGTCAAATCCATGAGAAGAGGGGTGGTTTCAACCATATCTAAACTAAGAACAGGAATACAGGCAGTGGAACAACTTGCCTCTAAAACCATGGAAACTGATTCATTCAACCTCAAACCACCTCTAACTAATGTATCTACCCCCTCAAGTCATTTTTCATCAAATTTACATCATATTACATCATTTTCCAACAGAAATTTACCAAGGAGAAGAGAAAAAGTCAACTGGTAGTCAAACTGGGCAAAATTCTGAGTTTTAGGCAAAATTGGCAAACATTTGCGTGATGCGCAGCACCCTGAGCCTAATGCGCAACACCGCTTCAAGGCTACTTTTGGAGGCCTTCCACTTCACCCAATCAAGCCCAAGATAGCTTATTGGAAAGCTCTACTAGTCTAGTTTCTGTAACACTTTAAATTTTTTGATTTGGAGTTGATTTTCCCCTTCAAAAATCATTTCTCCCAAGACTGGTTCTCGTGGGTCCAAAAAGTGGCAGAGAGGGCATTTTTTAGGTGTTTGTTTCCCTTTAGGTCACCCAAATCTCCTCCAAATTTTATGAAACTTTCTGGGTTTCATTATTTTTTTATGAGGAATCCAAAAATACAAGCCATTTTGAAAAATATTGAGCCAACTCAATGCACAGCACCAGTGGCGTTGTGCATCAGCTGAACTTTCCTGTGTTGCAAAATTTAATGCACAGCGCCACTGATTTGATGCATAGCACCCTTTTTCAGACCAATTTTGGAGGCCTTCCTATTGTCCAAGTTGGGTTCAGGATAGCGCGTTGGAAACCTTATTGAGTTGACTTTCCAACACATCTTTAATTTTTCAATTTGGAGTTTATTTACCCTATCAAACGTCGAATCTCCAAAGACTGGCCAAAATGGAAAAATGAGGCTGCCTAAATGCAGAGTGTTGTTGCAGTCAACTTTTTAAGGCCTTCCTCATCTCAAAATTGAGCTCATGATATATCATTGGAAATATATTGGTGTCTATCTATCATTTCACTCATCAAGCAAGTCATTTGGCCAACCAAGCTAGGAGAAATCTTTATTTTCCCAAGGTCACTCCAGTGGTGCAGCAATTGTCTTGAGGAAAATATATTTTTTGACATTTCTCGAAAACCATGACACCTGTCTAAAAAGTGAAGGTTATTTTTCTTCCTTGGCCAATTATGGATAAAAACCTCTCTAACTTTTCCCAAATTCATTTTTTATTGCTCAGAAACATCATTTGAGTAAAACCTATCCCGATTTGTGGAACAGGGGATTTGTCGAAATGAAGTGAACTGGAGGGGATAAGGGGTTTCTAAATTCTTGAGAAATTTTTTGGAAGTAGGGAGGGATGTTAGGAAGTAGGGGAAAGTGAAATTTCAAATGTTGAGTGAGGGGAAGAGGTTCAAAAGGGAAAAACACAGGCCTAATCTAGAAAATTGTCAAATTGTAGCAAGAAGCTAGGGTTTGTGGGAAAATGATGAATTTGAGGGATATCAGTGATGAGAAGTGCTTAAGAAGGTACATTAAGGATAGGGGAAGGTGAATGAGTATCAGGATATAAGTTTTTTTGATGATTTTACCATCCAAGAGAAATTACCTTCAAAACCCTAGGAGAGGGAGATGAGCCTTACCCAGTACAACTGAAACACGAACAAGGTGTAAAATGACCCATTAGAACCTAAAATGATGATGAAAGATCTCTGAATGATGGTACACTTAGCTGAATGGTGACATGGACTGACAGTTTGAAAGCTTTGGAAAGAGTGAAAACAAACCCTAGACCTGATACCTAATGACCAAATTTTAAGTAAAGACTCACTAAAATGACAAAATTTGACTTTGACACCGTAATACCACTTTGCAAGAGCATATATGATCACTGGTGGAAGGTTTCAAAGACCAACACTAACACAACCCAAAGCTTCCTCTCCAATATGGTATTCTCTAATAATTAATTCCTCCAAGCTCAAACTATATCAACCTTCCCATCTATACAAATATAATCCTATATCTAATTCAATGGACAACATTTTATATATCTAGCCCCCACTCGATAATGATACCTTGTTAAAGGTGCACCATAAATCTATTGAACATGACAATATAACTATTTAGATCATGGGAAATACAGGTAAACTCCCAACTGAAGATAAATGATTTCTAGAATATGATTTTTCTACACATTTCCCTCATCCCATTTCACAATTTTAACCAACAACCCATATGATGCCATCAACTGCAAATCCTTCTTTGCTAAGTATGTATTGTAGATTTTCTAGAGGATATACAGATTGTACCATGCATAAGCATGATACAAAACACTTTCTAATATCCAAAATATTTTTGTTAACTTTGAATAAAATATTGTCATCATTTGACGTTTTGGAATCTTCTTGTCAATACAAAAGGCCATGAATATCTTCTGTAGAGTGAAAAGCTTCCTACATATCATATGCCATCCTTCATAAGAAATATTATAAGGAAAAAATATACTAAAAATAAAAAACTTAACTCACAAATTCTATAGTGGGTTGATGAAATTTCTTTCAACCCAAAGCTTCCTGTTGCCTTATACAAAAAACAAAAAATTTAACTCATAGATTCTACAGTAGGTTCATGAAATTTCATACAACCCAAAGCTTCCTTGGTAATAGGATATTCTCATTTAATTAATTCCTCGAAGATCAAACTATATCAGCCTTCCCATTTAGACAAATATAATTCTATATCTAATTCAATGGATAACATTTTAGATATCTAGCCCCCATTTGACAATGATACCTTCTTAAAGGTGTGCCAAAAGTCTACTCAACATGATATTATATCTATTTACATCATGGACAATATGGGTAAACTCCCAACCAAAGATAAATGGTTCTTAGAATATGATTTTGCTACACATTTCCCTCATCCCATTTCACAATGACAGGTAGCAATCTAGATGATGCCATCAACTACAAATCCTTTTATGCTAGGTATTTACTGTAGATTTTCTAGAGGATATGGATCTTGTACCATGCATAAGCATGAGGCAAATGACTTTCCAATATCAAAAATATATTTGTTAACTTTGAATAGCATATTTTTGTCCTTTGAGGTTTAGGAATCTTCCTAGCCATACAAAAGGCCATGAATATCTTCTATAGAGTGAAAATCTTCCAACATATCATATGCCATCTGTCATAAGAAAGATTATAAGGCAAAAATACATTAAAAATTAAAATTTAGCTCCCAAATTCTACTGTAGTTTCATGAAATTTCATTCAACCCAAAGCTTCCTTTGCAATAGCATATTCTCGAATAATTAGTTCATACAATATAAAACTATATAAACCTTCCCATGTAGACAAATATAATCCTATAACTAATTCAATGGATAACAATTTAGATTTATAGCCCCCATTCAATGATCATACCTTCTTGAAGGTGTGCCAGAAATCTACTCAACATGACATTATAACTCTTTCCATCATGGGCAACATGGGTAAACTCACAGCCAAAGATAAATGGTTTATAGAACATATTTTTATACACATTTCCCTCAACCCATTTCACAATGGCAGCCAACAATCCAGATTATGCCATCAGCTACAAATCCTTCTATTCTAAGTATTTATTGTAGCTTTTATGCAGGATATAGAGCTTGTACCATGCATAAGAATCATACAAATGACTTTCTAATATCCAAAATATCTTTGTTAAATTGAATAACAAATTGTCACCATTTGAGGTTTAGGAATCTTCTTGACCATACACAAGGCCATGAATATCTTCTCTAGGGTGGAAATCTTCCTACATATCATATGCCATCCATCATAATAAATACTATAAGGAAAAAATATATTAAAAATAAAAAATTTGTCTCACAAATTCTATAGTAGCTTCATGAAATTTCATTCAACGCAAAACTTCCTCTGCAATAGGGTATTCTCCAATAATTAATTCTTAGAAGATCGACTATATCAACCTTCCCATCTATGCAAATATAATCCTATACCTAATTCAATGGGTAACAATTTAGATTTATAGCCCCCATTTGATAATGATACCTTCTTGAAGGTGTGCCAAAAATATACTTAACATGACATTATAAGTATTTACGTCATAGGAAATATGGGTAATCTCCCAGCCAAAGATAAATGGTTTCTAGAATATGATTTTGCTACACATTTCCCTCATCCCCTTTCACAATTTTAACCAACAAATCATATGATACTGTTAGCTGCAAATCCTTCTATGCTAAGTATTTATTGTAGCTTTCCTCGAGGATATAGAGCTTGTACCATACATAAGCATGATACAAATGACCTTTTAGTACCCAAAATATCTTTGTTAACTTTGAATAGCATATTTCTATCATTTGAGGTTTAGGAATCTTCTTCACCATACATAAGGCCATGAATATCTTCTATAGAGTGAAAAAGTTCCTACATATCATATGCCATCGGTAATAAGAAATAGTATAATGCAAAAATATACTAAAAATAAAAAATTTAACTCACAGATTCTACAATAGGTTCATGAAATTTCATTCAACCCAAAGCTTCCTCAGCAATAGGGTATTCTCCAATAATTAATTCCTACAAGCTCAAACTATATCAACCTTCCCATTTGGACTGTGAGTGACCCCTGTGAAGAAGTAAGGGCCCTCTCCTTGACAGTCGAGCCCTGCCAGTCCTGATGGTCGAGCAACTCAAGTTTCCTCTCCTTAACAAATATAATCCTATATCTAATTCAATGGATAACATTTTAGATTTCTAACCCCCATTCGATAATGATACCTTCTTAACGGTGTGCCAAAAATATACTAAACATGACATTATAACTGTTTACATCATGGGTAATATGGGTAAACTCCCAATCAAAGGTAAATGGTTTCTAGAATATGATTTTGCTACACATTTCCCTCATCCCTTTACACAACATCATCCAACAATCCAGATGATGGCATCAGCTGCAAATCCTTCTATGCTAAGTATTTATTGTACTTTTTCTAGAGGAAATAGAGCTTGTACCATGCATAAGAATGATACAAATGATTTTCTAATATCTAAAATATATATGTTAACTTTCAATAGAAAATTTTCGTCATTTGAGGTTTAGGAATCTTCTTGACCATACACAAGGCCATGATTATCTTCTATAGATTGATGAGCTTCATACATACCATATGTTGTGTGTTATAAGATATAGTATCAGGCAAAAATATATTAAAAATAGAAAATTTAGCTCAAATATTCTACAGTAGGTTGATGAAATTTCATTCAACCCAAATCTTCCTCTACAATAGGGTATTCTCCAATAATTAATTCCTGCAAGATCAAAATATATCAACCTCCCCATCTAGAGAAATATAATCCTATATCTAATTCAATGGATAACATTTTAGACTTCTAGCCCCCATTTGATAATGAAACCTTCTTAAATGTGTGCCAAAAATCTACTCAACATGACATTATAGCTATTTACATCATGGAAAATATGGGTACACTCTCGACCAAAAATAAATGGTTTCTAGAATACAATTTTTTTACACATTTCACGCATCCTGTTTCACAATGGCATCCAACAATCTAGATGATGCCATCAACCGTAAATCCTTCTATGCTAAGTATTTATTGTAGATTTTCTAGAGGAAATAGATCTTATGCCATGCATTATCATGATACAAATGACCTTCTAATATCCAAAATATCTTTGTTAACTATGAATAGTAGATTTTCATCATTTGAGCTTTCGGAATATTCTTGAGCATACACAAGGCCATGAATATCTTATATAGAGTGAAAATCTTCCTACATATCATATGTCATCTGTCATAAGAAATAGTATAAGGAAAAAATTTATTAAAAATAAAAAATTAAGTCAAATTCTACAATAGGTTCATGAAATTTCCTTCAACCCAAACATTCCTCTGTAATATGGTATTCTCCAATAATTAATTCCTATAACCTCAAACTATATCAGCCTTCGCATCTATACAAATATAATCCTATATCTAATTCAGTGGATAACATTTTAGATTTCTAGCCACCATTCGATAAAGATACCTTCTTGAAGGTGTGCCAAAAATCTAATCAACATGACATTATAACTATTTACATCATGGGCAGTATGGGTAAACTCCCAAGAAAAGGTACATGGTTTCTAAAATATGATTTTCCTACACATTTCCCTCATCCTTTTTAACAATGGAAAGCAACAATCCAGATGCTGCCATTAGTTCTAAATCCTTCCATGCAAAGTAATTATTGTAGCTTTTCTAGAGGATATAGTGTTTGTACCATGAATAAGTATCATACAAATGACTTCTAATATCCAAAATATCTATATTAACTTTGAATAGCAGGTTGTCATCATTTGAGGTTTAGGAATGTTCTTGACCATACTCAAGGACATAAATATCTTCTATAGAGTGAAAAGATTCCTACATATCATATGTCATCCATCATAAGAAATAGTATAAGGAAAAAATATATTAAAAATAAAAAATTTAACTCACAAATTCTATTGTAGGATCATGAAATTTCATTCAACCCCAAGCTTCCTCTGCAATAGGGTATTCTCCAATAATTAATTACTACAATCTCAAACTATATAAACCTTCCCATCTAGACAAATATAATCCTTTATCTAATTCAGTGGATAACATTTTAGTTTTCTAGCCCCCATTCAATAATGGTACCTTCTTAAAGGTGTGCCAAAAAACTACTCAACATGACATTATAACTATTTACATCATGGAAAATATGGGTAAACTCCCAACCAAAGATAAATAGTTTCTAGAATATGATTTTGTTTCACATTTCCCTCATCCCATTTCAAAATGGTAGCCAACAATATATATGATGCAATCAACTGCAAATCCTTATATGCTATGTATTTATTATAGCTTTTCTAGAGGATATAGAGCTTGTACCATGCATAAGCATGATACAAATGACTTTCCAATATCCAAAATATCTTTGTTAACTTTGAATAATAGATTGGCATCATTTCAAGTTTAGGAATCTTCTTGACCATACAGAAGGCCATGAATATCTTCTATAGAGTGAGAAAATTCCTACATATCATATGCCATTCATCATAAGAAATAGTATAGGAAGAAAACACATTAAAAATAAAAAATTTAGCTCCCAGATTGTACAGTAGGTTGATGAAATTTCATTCAAACCAAAGCTTCCTCTGCAATAGGGTATTCTCCAATAATTAATTCATACAAGCACAAAATATATAATCCTTCCGATTTAGACAAATATAATCCTATATCTAATTCAATGGATAATATTTTAGATTTCTAGCCCTCATTCAATAATGATACCTTCTTAAAGGTGTGCCAAAAATCTACTGAACATGACATTATAACTATTTAAATCATGGGAAATATGGGTAAACTCCCAACCAAAGATAATTGTTTCCTAGAATATGATTTTGTTACATGTTTCCCTCGCCCCATTTAACAATCGCAGCCAACAATCAAGATGATGAGATCAACTACAAATCTTTCTATGCTAAGTATTTATTGTAGCTTTTCTGGAGGAAATAGAGCTTGTACAATGCATAACCATGATACAAATGACTTTGTAATATCAAAAATATATTTTTTAACTTTGAATAGCATATTGCGTCATTTGAGCTTTAGGAATATTCTTGACCATACACAAGGCCATGAATATCTTCTATAGAGTGAAAATCTTCCATCGTAAGAAATAGTAAAAGGCAAAAATATATTAAAAATAAAAAATTGAGCTCACAGACTCTACAGTAGGTTGAGGAAATTTCATTCAACCCAAATCTTCCTCTGCAATAAGGTATTCTCCAATAATTAATTCCTACAAGCTCAAACTATATCAATGTACCCATCTAGACAAATATAATCCTATATCTAATTCAACGGATAACATTTTAGATTTCTACACCCCATTCGATAATGATACCTTCTTAAAGGTGTTGAACCTTGTAGTAGGTATGTATTTACTCTTGATTACTGTCTTTTTCCCCCTTCCTTATCCATTTTGTGCCATGATATAATAACATATTGATAGGATTTTGATAAGGAATGAATGAAACTGCTCTTGATATTATTTGACCAACCAAACTAACTCTCATTAATTTTTATGTAGAAAAACAATAGATGGAACAATTGTTGTTCCAAAGTCAGAACAACAAAATCTAATCAAGGGAAATGAGATGCGTCGTGTGCGGTCGAACCAAGGAACGAATCAAGAAGATCAATGCAAGATGAAAGAATTGTCTAAAGATAGCATTTAGTTATGAATCCCTCAGGATCTCCTAATCCTGAGGGATCACATTTATCTTTTTCCTTTTGACTATAAAAGGGAAAACTGAATAGGGATCTCTCGTCTTTTACTTAAATTGTAATTTTAATTTACAGAAGCGTGATTCGAAAAAACGAGATCATACTATAATGACAAGTGACTTTGATGATTAATATATAACTTGCGTTGCTATTCATTCGGATATTCTGAAGTAGCTACGCAGTATTCACTGGTGGCTAGGGCCCATTCTTTGGTGGATCTTACTATTGTTCATTATTTTATGCTTTTTTTGTTTCCTAAAAGTTTATTCTACTTTACAACTTTGTAGTTGATGGGGCCAGCCCACGTGGTCTCGTCGTTGATACACTCCACTTGATGGTGTACTAACAGTTAATATTATTAATCAAACGATTTCGGATATATGACAATTTGATTTTCAATCTGCGTGTAATTGAATGAGGTTACGGTAATTGTACACTGGTTATGTGTTTGGTGGACATCTGTCCCTCCTCGGAATTCTAAAACCCCGCCTTTGTATAGGGTTTCACCACCCTCACGCTCATTTGGTTATTCGTTGTTTCTCCCGGTCATTTGCTCTGTGAGCTCTCGGCGACCCCTTCCAGTTTCACTATGATGCTTCTGTTTTGGTTTGAGACTTGTCTGCCTGGTTCTCTAAGCTACAAGCTCCTGGTAGCCTCCACGGCTTCAATGTGGTTTCCTTTGGTCTGTTCGGGGTTTTGTTGGTCTAGGTTCTTCGAGCTGCATGCTCTCAATGGTCTTCACGGCTTCAATGGTTCGAGATTTGACTTGGGAGTCTTCTGTTCACCTGGAAAATTGTTGAAACCCTGGTAAGACTTGTTTTTCTTTGGATCTTCTGCTTGTATGTCGTCTGTTACTGTGTGTTTGGTGTCGGCTTTAATGGGTCTCTGCCTCTGTACGTCCTTTACTCTATTTGTCGCCTGTGTTTTCACGATTTGTTGCCTCTATGTGTTGGTTGATGGTCGTATGGTTCTTGGTCTCATTCTCCAGCACTGGTTCGATTCCTTCACAATCTCGGCAAAATTATGGTGGCGTTCTCCATCGGTTCCTCCGCCAACTTACCTGGTAAGTTCCCTTTCTATGCTGGATACTTATACTCATTTTTCTACCTGGATCTAACATCTTCGGCTCCTCATGAGCAGGAAGACAATTCGAAGGTATGGTTGCGGTCACGGCTTGTCTGTCAGGTAAACAAATTCTCTGTATATTATTTGTTCATTCAATTTTCTAGTTCCTCTACATTCCGTTTTCACTGTGGCTAATCTCGTCTGGTTGTTTCCTTTGCAGGTAGAGCCACCCGAGTGTTTCGGCGCTTGGACACTCAGCTATCCCAAATGAAATCAGGGTAGTGTCATTCTGTTCATTTGTGGTTTGCTTGTCCTTAGTCTTACGACTTGTGGGGTTGATATTGTTGTTGGCCTCGAGCCGCTATCTGTGTTTAGTTCTTTAGTCGTGTAACACCATCGTTGGGTCATAGGAATGAGTTGGGGACTTATGGGGTTTGGTTTTCGTTTGTAATTATTATGGTTCCCATGTCTGTGAATTGGGTTTGTTCCTTTGCTTTGCATAGAATGTAAATGAACGATGATTTTGATGACTGTATATGAACTCAACTCTGGAATAGAATTTTGTTATGTTTGTAAGTTCACATACCTGGTGTTACAGTGGTTGTTTGCTCCACTGGAATTGCAAATTCTGACTTCGTATAATGTAATTACATAAATGATTTCTTTGTTGTATATCTGGTTATTATGTTTGAGTCACCTATAGCTGGGCGCCCTTACTTCTCCTCCGAATTTGATTATCTCTCCTTTTGATTTAGGACCTGTAGCAATGCATTAACAATCTTTACACAGTAATTTAATACCAAGTATTACACAATTGTTTAGGACGTTGTAGGGATGTATGTGCACAGAAAATTATATTTTTTCTTTCTGTATTTCTTCCTCAGTCCGAACCCCTCTATTGTGCTTTTTCTCACTTTTTAATAGCATTGTTTACAAACTGTCCTAACTGTTGTTAGTTTGTTCAATTGGTTACATCAGTTATTCGTCATACGGAACTTTGCATGGTTGTCTAGTACATTTTCTTTTCATGCTTTTACAACAGTAAATTAACTGCTTGGAAACAATGACTCTAACTAATTATTACTACTCCTAATTACAATTTATTACATTAATCTTTAGGCAACTTAATAAAAGAAAAGTATTAATAAAAAAAAAACAAGTATTCTATCCACTCAATGAATTAATTTATTTGTCCTCTTCAGAAATCATATCACCCTCACTTTTGTCTTTGCCCTATCAGCTAGATGCTCCTACATCAGGTTCCTGGGGTAAAAGAAAATCATGGCTCCATTCCATGAGCTCCTCCACTCAATAGCTATCCTTTTGTATCTGCGCTACGTCGAGCCATGAGTTGTCCTCCATTGGTCGGTCTCTCCACTTGACGAGATATCGTAGATATTCCTTCCTACGTGTCTTCTTGGCTACCTGGGTACTAAGAATCCCTTCAATCTCATGGGATTGAGTCGAAGGCATATGCCTTATCCAAGAACTGTCTCCAACTTCGGTGTCCCATTCTGGCTGTACCACACTGTCTTCCTCTGCTTGGGCAGTATATGGGAACAAATCCGCCACATTGAAAATAGGTGATATGCCTATATCAGGTGGCAGCTGAATTTCATAGGCGTTGGCTGAAAATTTACGCAAGCTCTTGTAGGGACCAATTAGTTTAAATTTTAATTTATTATACGCGCCCTTAGGAAATCGTTCCTTACGCAAGTGTGCGAGGACCTCATCTCCAACATTAAATTGCACTTCTCTTTGCCTTGAATCTGCTTGTTGCTTGTATTTCTGTACGTTGTCCTGCAATTTTAATTTTACCTATTCATGTAGTTCGCTCATTGCTTCAGCAAAATCTTCTCCATCTACGCTTCTCCGTTCTAATTTTCCCAAATCTCGCAGTTCATGTATTCCCCGAGGATGCATGCCGTATAAGATTTGGAATGGGCTATGTCTCGTGCTACGATTGGGCGAATCGTTGTAAGCGAATTCCGCCTGGGTGAGAGCACGATCCCATAACCATGAATTTTCCCCAGTCAAACTCCGTAATAAATTTCCCAAACTCCTGTTCACCACTTCCATTTGTCCATCTGTCTGCGAATGATATGTAGAGCTGAAATTCAATTGCGTGCCCAACTTTTTCCACAGGGTGTGCCAAAAGTGTCCTGTGAATTTTACATGCCTGTCAGAAACGATAGAATTGGGTAGGCCATGTAATCTAATAACCTTTGCGAAAAACAAGTGAGCTATGTACGTGGCATCACTAGTTTTCCAACAAGGAATAAAATGAGCCATTTTTAAAAATATATCTACCACCACCATCACCGAGTCATACCCCCTCTGCATCCTAGGCAGTCCCAAGACAAAGTCAATGCTGACTGAGTCCCATGGCTTGCTTAGAACAAGTAGTGGCATGTAAAGTCCGGTATTTTGACTATGTCCTTTCACCAGTTGGCAGACTTTACACCTGTTCACACATCATTGTACATCCCTCCGCATTTTGGGCCAGTAATAAAAGCGTCTGAGCTGCTCCAAAGTTTTGTCTATGCCAAAATGACTAGCTAGACCACCACTATGTTTCTCCCATACAATATTTTCCCTCATCGAACAGTCCAGGATACATAACTATCCACCTCTGAAAAATAGTCCTTCCTACAAATTGTAGTCCAACCATGGACTTGTATTCCTCAACACGGTATTTTGGCAGGCTTCAAAAGCTTCCTTGAAGTTTGTGTCGGTCTGGTACAAATCCTTTAGATGTTTGAATCACATCACCTGTATTCTGCTTTCCTGTAAGAGAAAAGCTCTTCTGCTCAAGGCATCTACCACTTTATTGGCTTGCCCACTAATGTGTTTTAACATGAAAGTGAAACTTTGCAAGTATTCTACCCATTTGATGTGCTTATGGTTTAATTTTTGTTGTTGCACTACATATTGTAACGGTGAATTATCATAAAATAATACAAATTCGTTGCCCAGCAGGTAGTGTCTTGAATGATTTAAAGCTTGGACCACGACATAAAATTCCTTGTCATACGAGGAGTATTTCTGCCTACTTTCATTTAATTTCTCACTAAAGAATGCCACCGGTCTATCTTCTTGACTTAGCATAGCGCCAATAGCTGTCCCACTTGCATCACATCGAACCTGAAAAAGTTTGTTAAAGTCGGGCAGCCTCAAGATTGGCCTCTCTGTAATCTTTCACTTCAAAAGCTGAAAGTTTTCCTCTGCTGCATTGGTCCAACAAAAAGGCTGACTGGCCTTTTTGATGGTGTCTAGCATCGGCACGCAGATTTCACTGAAGTTCCTAATAAATTTCCGATAAAAACTTGCCAGTCCGTGAAAACTACGTACCTAAAATAAGCTCGTTGGTGGCAGCCAATTTATGATTGCCGCAATCTTTTCTGGGTCCATCCTCAATTCATTTTCCGCAATTACAAACCCCAAATAGACCAGTTCCTTCTGCAGGAAAGTACATTTCTTTAAGTTTATCAGCAGTTTGTTCTGCTGTAACTTCTCTAACACCCTTCGAACATGTTGAAGGTGTTCTCCTTTCATTCTACTGAAAATCAAAATATCATCAAGATAAACTATCACAAACTTGCCAATAAATTCTTTTAACATCTCATTCATCAATCTCATAAAAGTACTAGGAGCATTGCTTAATCCAAATGGCATGACTAGCCATTTGTACAGCCCTTCATTAGTCTTGAAAGCTGTCTTCTACTCATCTCCTTCTCTAATCCTGATCTAATGATATCCACTCTTCAGATCAATCTTCATGAAGTAAGCTGCCCCGCTAAGACAATCCATCATGTCATCCATTCTAGGTAGGGGAAATCTGTACCGAATAGTGATTTTACTGATAGCTCATGAATCCGTACACATCCGCCATTCTCCACCCTTCTTGGGTGCGAGTATTGTTGGTACAGCACAAGGGCTCAAACTTTCTCTGACCAGACCCTTATCCAGCAACTCTTGCACCTGTTCACGAATCTCTTCATTATCTTTCGGGCTCATTTTCTATGCTGCCTTGTTCGGTAGGCTCGCTCCAAGTATGAAATCGATATGATGGCTAATGCTTCTCTTCGGAGGCAACTTATCTGGTAAATCGTTGACTAGAATGTCCTTAAATTCTTCCAACATCTCCTGAATCTCTGTAGGCAATTCTGACTTTTCTGTGCTTAGAAACACTGTTCTTGTCCTTCTTACAGTCGCATAATTCACCTCGTTTTCCTCAATCTTCTTAACAAATTGTTTTCCTCCTATTAACAATGCTTTTGTTCCACTTGATTCTGCTGCATCCTCCTCTTGGATGGGTACAAGCGTATGTTTGACTCCATCTTTCACAAATTTGTAACAGTTCATCTTCCCATCATGCGTCACCTTCTGATCATACTGCCATGGTCTCCCTAGTAGTATATGGCATACGTCCATTGGCATAATATCAGAGACAACCTTGTCCTGGTATTTGCCAATATGAAATTCAACCTCGCATTGTTCATCAACTAATAGTTGGTGGCCTTTCTGTAGCCACGACACATTGTAAGGTGTGGGATGCTTAAGTCGCTTCAATCCCAGCTTTTCCACCATCTCGGTGGCAACTAAGTTATCTGTACTTCCACTATCTATGATTAATTTACAACACTTCCCATGTGATTTGCAAATTGTTTGGAATAGTGCCTTCTGTTCGGTCTGTTCATCCATCTCCTTGGCCGACTTCAACAACAATTTTTTTAAAATTAAAGCCTCTCATGTTTCTGCCAAATTTTCTACCTCCTGGGGTTATGCTTCAGCTTCCTCAGGCTGCGCAACAAATGCTCCTCTCTGGCCAGCATGCTCGACTTCCGGGCATTTGAAGGATCTGTGCCCCCACTTATGGCACCTGTAGCACTGGATATTAGTCCCTCTTCCGCGACCATTTCCTCTTCCCCACTGATATGGCCGACCCCCTCTGGTGCTATCTCCCTTCTCTGTTGTCCCTAAAGTTCTGGAGCTGCTGCCTTCTTCACTGTTAGTGGCAGTTCTCCCTCTGCCGTAGGACTGTCCTCGTCCTCTACCATTTCCTCGTCCTCTCCTATTATTCTGCTTCTTGTTAATTTTTTCTTCAACCTTTACAGCACTCTAAAAGGCTTCTTCTATATTTCATGGAGAGAGAATACTAATCTCATCCAGTATTTCTAGCCTCAATCCATTCATGTATCTCACTGTCTTCTCTGGAGTATCATCAGTATAACTAGCCTGCAAGTTTACACGATAAAACTCCTCTGTGTATTCCTTTACGGTCATACCTTTCTTCCTTAAATTATGCACTTGCCGATAAAGTTCGACCTGATAGCCTTTAGGCAAAAATCTGCCCTTCATTTTTGCCACCATCCTTGGCCATTTCCTTAACGGTAGCTTGTTCATCCTCTTCCTGTCTGCTTGGACACTATCCCACCATAAGCAGCGTGTCCTTTTAACTTGGTTGTAGCAAATCTAACTCTTTTGTCTTCATTGATCTCTTCATTTTCAAAATACTTATCTAACTCACTTACCCAATCCCGCAGAACATCTGCGGATAGACTGCCATCATAGTTAGGGATCTCAGGTTTGGGTTTGCTGCTAGCTAATAGTACCGATCTCAATAGTCTCAACTTCGGGGCTTCTTCCTTCGATCCGTCCGTAGGAGTTACTATTTCTTCTTCACTATCATCCCCAAGTTCTGGGTCTCTTCTTCTTCCTGCCTCCACTGCTTCTAAGTGAGCAGTAAGGACTCTCAACTCTTCCCTCAATCCCTCGTCTGCTACTCTGCGCACACCTCTTCCACGTCCTCGTCTTTGAACGTCCATCTCCCTCTTTTTTTCTTCAATTTCTTGCTCTGATACCAATTGATGGGGCTAGCCCACGTGGTCCCGTCGTCGTTACGCTCCACTTGATTGTGTACTAACAGTTAATATTATTAATCAAAAGATTTCAGATATATGACAATTTGATTTTCAATCTGCGTTTAATTGAATGAGGTTACGGTAATTGTACGCTGGTTATGTGTTTGGTGGACATCTGTCCCTCCTCGGAATTCTAAAACCCCACCTTGGTATAGGGTTTCACCACCCTCGCACTCATTTGGTTATTCGTTGTTTCTCCTGGTCATTTGCTCTGTGAGCTCTCAGCGACCCCTTGCAGTTTCACTGTGATGCTTCTGTTTTGGTTTGAGGCTTGTCCGCCTAGTTCTCTGAGCTACGAGCTCCTGGTAGCCTTCACAGCTTCAATGTTGTTTCCTTTGGTCTGCTTGGGGTTTTTTTGGTCTGGGTTCTTCGATCTATATGCTCTCGGTGGTCTTCACGGCTTCAATGGTTCGAGATTTGACTTGGGAGTCTTCTCTTCACCTGGAAAATTGTTGAAACCCTAGTAAGGTTTGTTTTTCTTCGGGTCTTCTGCTTGTATGTCGACTGTTACTGTGTGTTTGGTGTCGGCTTTAATGGGTCTCTGCCTCTATATGTCCTTTAATCGATTTGTCGCCTGTGTTTTCACGATTTATTGCCTCTGTGTCTTGGTTGATGGTTGTATGGTTCTTGGTTTCGTTCTCCAGCACTGGTTCGATTCCTTCATAATCTCGGCAAAATTATGGTGCCGTTCTCCATCGGTTCCTCCGCCAACTTACCTGGTAAGTTCCCTTTCTATGCTGGATACTTATACTCATTTTTCTACCTGGATCTAACGTCTTAGGCTCCTCGTGAGCAGGAAGACAATTCGAAGGTATGGTTGCGGTCACGGCTTGTCTGTTAGGTAAACAAATTCTCTGTATATTATTTGTTCATTCAATTTTCTAGCTCCTCCGCATTTCGTTTTCACTGTGGCTAAACTCGTCTGGTTGTTTCCCTTGTAGGTAGAGCCACCCGAGGGTTTCGACGCTTGGACACTCAGCTATCCCAAATGAAATCCGGGTAGTGTCGTTCTGTTCATTTGTGGTTTGCTTGTCCTTAGTCTTACGACTTGTGGTGTTGATATTGTTGTTGGCCTCGAGCCACTATCTGTGTTTGGTTCTTTAGTCATGTAACACTGTCGTTGGGTCGTAGGAATGAGTTGGGGACTTACGGGGTTTGGTTTTCGTTTGTAATTATTATGGTTCCCATGTCCGTGAACTGGGTTTGTTCCTTTTCTTTGCACAGAATGTAAATGAACAATGATTTTGATGACTGTATATGAACTCAACTCTGGAATTGAATTTGGTTACCTTTGTAAGTTCGCATACTTGGTGTTATAGTGGTTGTTCGCTCCACTGGAATTGCAAATTCTGACTTCGTATAATGTAATTACATAAATGATTTCTTTGTTGTATATCTGGATATTTTGTTTGAGTCGCGTGTAGCTGGGCGCCATTACTTCTCCTCCAAATTTGATTATCTCTCCTTTTGATTTAGGACCTGTAGCAATGCATTAACAATATTTACACAGTAATTTAATACCAAGTATTACACAATTGTTTAGGACATTGTAGGGATGTATGTGCACAGAAAATTATATTTTTTCTTTTTGTATTTATTCCTCAGTCCGAACCCCTCTATTGTTCTTTTTCTCACTTTTTAATAGCACTGTTTACAAACTATCCTAACTGCTGTTAGTTTGTTCAATTGGTTACATTAGTTATTCCTCATACATAACTTTGCATGGTTGTCTAGTACATTTTCTTTTCATGCTTTTACAACAGTAAATTAACTGTTTGGAAACAATGACTCTAACTAATTATTACTGCTCCTAATTAAAATTTATTACATTAATCTTTAGGAAACTTAATAAAAGAAAAGTAATAAATAAAAAAAAACAACTATGATATTCACTCAATGAATTAATTTCTCTGTCCTCTTCAGAAACCATATCACCCTCACTTTTGTCTTTGCCCTGTCAGCTAGATGCTCCTACATCAGTAGTTAATTTATTTTTGTTGATTTGGATTTCTAGTATTCATTTCATTAATGCACAATCCTAGTTGGTTTCATTTAATTCATGTTGTGGATTGAATTAGTTATCAGTTAAAGAACCATTTCTAGTTAATTAAAGAATAGAGCCTTATTGATTAAAATTCTTTCCTTCTATCCAACAATGTAAGTCCAGCTGAAAGAGCTCAGTTAATGATATGGTGCTCTCGGTTGATTATCATTCGAATTGGTTGATCAGGATTGAATTGTGGTTTTGTTTGAGATTGAGTCATGATGCTTAGATGAATTATTTCCCTTAAAGTTACAAGCTTGAGATTTATGATTGCAACCATTTACTCTTGTATTGAATTTAATAACTTATTTTAAAGCATTACTCTCTAGAATTATAGCTTGCACATATTATGTACACTCTTGGAATAAAAAGACCTACCCAGGTTGATAATTAATGTGAGGCAATAAGGAGTTTTAAAAGACACATTTTAGCACCCAACATTTTGGTGCCATTGACAGGGAGAGCGTTGCCATTTTACAAAGAGTGATGTATGCCTGATGAGAGAGAATTTGGTATTTAAAATAGAAGGTAAGAACCTGTGTAATGAACAAGTAAAATGATCGCTCCTCCACCCGCTTTCTAGCAAAGTTGTGTGGGAATTTAAAGAAGAAATGAATGTTTGTATTTTTGTATGAATGACTACGAAGAAAAGACCAGAAAAAGATAGAATTCGTCTCCCCAAACCTAAAAAATATAAGGGATTGGTGACCCTTGGACGATCAACCTTTATTGATGGAATCATAAGAAAAGTCGAGTCTTAATCATCAGTAGGAACCCAAACTATTGCTACCAGACATCCTACTATTTCCCTTCAGGGCATAAGATCACCATCTGTAGTTGACACTAAGATTCACAATAAGACTGAAGGGTTTGAATAGATTTTTCAAGATATTGAAAAATCACAACGACGCTCTTCACAAGAAGGGAATTCTTGCAACCTCTATGAAGGAGAAGGAGAAATAGGTAATCCTAAAATTAAACCATCAGAACCTAGATCTCCTGAAGTAGTGATTGAACAGAGGACACCCAGTGTTCTGGATCGAGGTAGCGATGTTAGAATCATTCTAGCCTCTTCTGGATATCCTAGGAACAACTCTCCAACTCCAGAGATCCTTGAAGAATACTGGCATATTTATGACCAAATGGCTAATAATCGGCAACAACCGCAAACCTCTACATTACAATACCCTATTGTGGACACAACGGTCAATGCCCCCATGAAAGATATCCCATTACATAATAATCCTTCCTTTCATGTGCTAACTTCAGAAGACCTCGATGCATTCCTCTTCGAATTCGATGTCCTACGTAGGGGTTATGATTACACCACCGACCCCAAGAAGCTGAAAATGTTCCCCTTTACTCTTAAGGGAGTAGCCCTACGTTGGTTTATGGGACTTGGTGGAGGTACCATCAATGACTGGGAACAGATGAAAACATCCTTCCTTAAAAAATACCAAGATTATTGCCAAACTAGAGAACTAAAAGATCAAATCTTTCAAATGGTAGCTAAACCTAAGAAGATTGTGGAAGAATATGTGGAGTATTTCCAATATAATCTGCAAGGATCTCCTTATGCAAATCTACCTGATAATGTTCTAAAAATGACAATGATTAAAGGTATGAAACACCAATGGGTAGAAATAGTGAATATAATGGGTAAGGGTGATATTTATCAAGAAGAATATGACAATATTATAGACTTGTGCATTAGGTGCTCCAGGGGCAGTACAAGGCTGAAGCTAGCCGGATGCGATGCGATCACCAGAGACAGCAAAGCCTCTAGAGGAAGCATCAGAAGAGTCGAAATCAGAAATCTATTGGAATATTTCAAGATTGATATCCTGAGGACCATGAAGACACAATTGGATATCATGCGAGCTAAACGAAAGCAGGTCGAAGCAGAACATTGCCTGGCTATTTTCTATCCCTATTGCAGAAAGAAACATAGTGATAAAGAATTCCCTCTAGATATGATACAAACATGTGTCATATGCACTAAGGAGCATGCCAAGGAAAGTTTCCCATCATTCCCAGGATTAAAAGAAATCTTCAAGGAAGTGTAAGAAGAAGTGGAACCAATATATCTACTGAACCAGCATCATCAATGGAAAGCACCTCAGAAAGGTACGCCTACCAATCCATCTTCATTCAATCCTTACTCGCAATATAATTCTCAGAATATTCAGGGGCAACATGGCAGAACCAGCCACCTTTTTCTACTTATCCACCTCAAACATTTTCTATGCCACTATGGCCCAACCAATCAAATCCAAATAATAATTGGCCAAATCCCTCTTACCCGCCACCATTCTAGCAAAACAATCCTTGTTCATCTCAATGGTCCCCTTCCACCTCACAAAATCAGAACTAGCAATCAAATTGGAAAATATCCACGAATGAGCCTATGGGAATAGTTCCTCTGTCTCAACCAACTTTACCAGTACCTTACATGTTGCAACAGAATCCTCAATCTAATATACAGCCGTAACTCCCAGCTCAACCCAACCCAAATCCCAACAACAGGCCAATCCAATTAGTACAAATCATTGAGGGTCTAGACCTTGAAGCTTATTTGAGAGAGTGTAACAAACTCAGGTTAAGATCTGGATGCGTAATCCCTCCAGATGAGGATAAAAATCTGCAACCTAAAGAATTGCCCACAAATAAGCCCTTGACTATAGATGGTCAACAAGGGGAAGATACAGTTAGGTATAAAACTTCCAAACCGATCATAACTACTTCCCCACCATTCCCAGAAAGATTGATGATACCGAGCACAATTGAATATCCTGCCTTTGATCTTCTGGGTGAACTCAAGAATATCTGTATAAAACTACCCCTCTTCCAGGCTATTCAAGGCATTCCAATATATGCCAAAACTATTAAAGAATTGTGTATAAATAAGTATGTGAGGAAAACAAAAATAAGCCCAATTATCCATGTTGTCGGGACTTTGTCTGATTTATTTCTAGGCAAAGAGACACCTATAAAATATGAAGAGTTGGGAAACCCCATTGTCACAGTACAAATAAATGGCCTCTCTTTTCCCAATGCTTTAGTTGATTTAGGGGTAGCCATTAAAATTATCACAACAACAACTTGCAAAATGCTTGGCAGCATAGCCTTGGAACCAACAACTACCTTGTTGGAACTCGCTGACTGCTCAGTCCTTAGGCTAGAAGGAACATTACCAGATGTGATGGTTTCTGTAGACACTTGGGAATATCTGGAAATGTTTTTTATTATTAACCCTAGGAACTGGCTAGATAGACATCCCTTAATATTAGGAAGGCCTTAGCTATCAACGCTGATGCTTATATTAGCTGTCGGATAGGCAATATGACCATAACCAGAGGGAATGATGCAAATAATGTAGCCTTATACCCTCCTTCTCAGCCAAGCCTAACCATTGTAAAAACTAGGAAGCAACCTATAACATATTTAACAGAAAATATTTGGTCACCATTGACTGTGGAAAATGCCCTTGAATTTAAAAACCAAATAGAAGACAATGTCATTAATACTTTTATCAATCACCCTACTACAGTGTCTAGTTTGAAATGTCACATGATTAAAGCGGTCCTTGAAAATGAAATTGAAGAAGATTCCTTGAGATATATCAATGACCAACCAATACCAACAACCACTGTCTATAATAGAAAACCTATCGAAATCGAGCCAGGGAAGATCCTGAACAGTAATAGTAATCTGAGTGATGACCAGCAATAGAAAATTATTCAAGTCCTTAGGAAATATAAAGGGGCTTTTGTTTGGGATTACCCGAACATGAAAGGGATTGACCCTTAGCTATGTGTGCACCACATCTATACTGAAAAATATGCAAGACCCATTCAACAACCTCAGCGTAGATTAAATCCTCACCTAAACGATATTGTTAAAGAGGAACTTCAAAAACTATTAGATGTGAATTTTATCTATCCTATATCTAAGAGTAAATGGGTTTCTCCATTAGTTGTGGTCCCCAAAAAGAATGGGAAATGGAGGATATGCGTCGACCACAGAGAACTCAACAATGAAACACAAAAATACCATTTTCCTCTTCCATTCATCGATTAGGTCCTAGGTACACTGGCGGGGAAGAAATTATTCTCTTTCTTGGATAGCTTCAGTGGCTACAACCAACTTCAAATTGCCCATGAAGACCATGATAAAACTATTTTACCTGCCCGTGGGGAATGTTTGCTTACAGGGTATTACCTTTTGGATTGTGCAATGCACCTTCTACATTCCAAAGAGGCATACTCAGTATTTTTGCAAACTTGATAAATGAAGGATTGGAAGTGTACATGGACGATTTCACACCCTATGGAGATGACTTCAAACAGGCATTACAAACATTGGAGAAAGTCTTGAAGTGGTGTATTGCTACTAGGCTATGCTTAAGCCATGAGAACTGCCATATGATGATGACAGAGGGCCTGATCTTGGGTCATTTCATTTCAGCAACTGGAATTCAGGTAGATCCAGCAAAAATATAGGTAATCCTCTTATTAGCTACTCCCTACACTCAAACAAAGGTATGTAGTTTTCTGGGATTTGCAGGACATTATCGTAGATTTATAAAAACTTCTCACAGATTCCTGCACCATTACATGCCTTAACAGGAAATATTGATTTTATATGGACTAACAAATGTGACATTGCCTTTACAGAGTTGAAACGACTACTATCAACAGCAACAGTATTACGAGGCCCGAATTGGGATATACCATTCCAGATTTCATTAGACGTGTCAAATTCAGCGATTGGAGTAGTTCTTGGCCAAGAAGAAGACAAGAAACCCTACACTATATATTACATTAGAAAAAACGTAACCCCTGCTGAGTTGAATTACACAGTAACAAAGAAAGAGTTTCTACCTGTTATTTATGCTATTAACAAATTCAGACACTATATAACTGGATACGATGTAGTTCTGTATAATAATCACTCTGCTATCAAATATTTAGCTAATAAACCCATTACGAATGGAAGAGTGACACTTTGGTTACTACTTTTGAAGGAATTTGACATAACTATAAAGGATTGACCAGGGAGGGAAAACCTTGTGGCACAATTCCTCTTTCGAGTGCCAAGAACAGACGATGCAATGGCAGTAGAAGACCAGTTCCCAGATGAACACATGTTTGCTATGGCCATAAAAACACCATGGTACGTAGATATGGAAAATTACTTAGCAGTTGGAAAACTGCCCAAACATCTAACACCCAGAGAAAGGACATTAATAATGTAGTGTAGCACTCGGTTCTCCTGGATTGGAAAATACGTTTTTCACACAGGGGCTAATATGCACATCCGCAGGTGTATCAGGGAAGACAAAATTTATGATATCTTAAAAGCCATCCATAATGGACCTTGCAGTGGACATTTTGCAGATCACAGAACTACACATAAAATTTTACAAATGGGCTACTACTCGCCCACGATTTTTAAGGATGCTAAGAAATTTGTCGAGGCATGTGATAGTTGCCAAAGAATGGGCCACCCTGGCCAATCTGATGAGATGCCCCTGCATCCACAGTTAGTGATAGAACCCTTTCGGAAATGGACATTAGATTTCGTTAGGCCAATCAAATCACCATTCAATAAAAAATCACATATATTGGTTGAAACAGAATATGTGACTAAATGGGTGGAGGTAATAGCGTTACCAAGAGCAATAGAGGAAACAGTGATTAATTTTCTTTTCGAAATTTTTGTGCGATATGGCTTACCTAGAGAGGTAATTGCTGATGGGGGGGCACAATTTGTAGGCCACAAGATCGTTGCTACACTGAATAATCATCACATTATCCACAAAATTACCTTGATGTATCACTTACAGGAAAATGGGCAGGTGGAGAGTACCAACAAAGTAATTGAAGCTATTCTAATGAAGACAATCTCATCGCACAGACGAGACTGGGTTACTTGACTGCTAGAGGCCTTGTGGGAATATCGCATGACATGGAGGAACACTACTAGACACTCTCCATATCAGCTGGTATTTGGTATGGAACCCATTTTCCACATAGAATTTGAGATACAAACTCTAAGGATATCCCAGGAAGTGGGACTGGATTTAACTAAAGCCCAGATTAATAGACTACAACAAATAAATGAATTAGATGAAATTCAGCTATTGGATCTACAACATACTGCACTCATTCAACAACAAAAATCCAAATGGTACGATTTCTTGAGTAAGAAAAAAACTTTTCATGAGGTTAACTCGGCACTTCTTTATGATTCTAGGTTCAAGACTTCCCTGGTAAACTGTAGACTAGGTGGTTAGGCCCTTATGAAATAAAGGAAGTACATGACAAGGACACTCTTACATTGGCCACCATTGATGCATCTGGTTTTTCCTTTAAAGAAGATGGGTATCGGGTGTGTCTCTACCAAAAACCACTTACAAGAGAATCTTTTTACCACTAGATACGCGAGGACTCCACCATGCAACTTCTAGCTGCAGAAGGCAATCCTTCCGTAGCTTCATTTTTGTAAAAAGTTATTTCCTTTTGTAAAAACTATTAATATGATTGTTGATTTGATTTTCTGTGTTTTTTTTCTCTATTTGTTTGTTGTTCCCACTTTGGAACAACACTTTTTCATTTTTTTTGTTCCCACTTTCGAACAACACTTTTTCATTTTTGTTGTTCCCACTTTGGAACAACACTTTTTCATTTTTTTTGTTCCCACTTTGGAATGAAACTTTTCCATTTTCGTTGTTCCTTCTTCGGAACAACACTTTTTCATTTTGTTGTTCCCACTTTGGAACAACACTTTGTAGTTTTTGTTGTTCCCACTTCGGAACAACACCCTTTGGTTTTTCTTGTTCCCACTTCTGAACATCATTGTTTCGTTTTTGTTGTTCCCATGCTGGAAGAACTCTTTCTCATTTTTGTTGTTCCCACTTCGGAACAACACTGTTTTGTTTTTGTTGTTCCCACTTTGGAAAAACACTTTTTCATTTTTGTTGTTCCCACTTTGGAACAACACTTTTTCGTTTTTGTTGTTCCCACTTTGGAGCAACACTTTTTGCATTTTTTTCCTGTTCCAACATTGGAACAACACTTTTTACATGTTTGTTGTTCCAACTTTGGAACACCATCTTTTGTTGTTTGTTATTCAAACAACACCTTTTTCTCTTAGCGTGTTTTGTTGTTCCCACTTTTGAACAATTGTTGTTCCATATTTGGAACAACATTTTTACTTCTTGAATTTGTGTGTTCTCTAAACAACACCATTTTCCTTGCATTATTGTGATGTTGAACAACACTTGCAAGATTATTCCTAGGTCATCTTAGCCCCATTTTTCTCATTTCCTTTCATGGCATGAAGTACAATACTTTTATGAGGAAAATAATTATGTATTCTATTGAAGCAGGTGAATATGCTTAACGTTATGATCTTTAACAAGATAGCTTCTTGATGATATAATTTTTTATTTTTTATTTTTTATTTTTTTAAGAAGGGGACACAATTATTTATATATTAGTTTACTATATTGATTTCTGCTCTATATGATACTGATTAATCATCTTTAACATGCTAGTTCCACCCCTCCTGGTTATAATCCTCTCTGTCTATTATAAGTGAGATAATGGGTAAAAAAAATTTCTATTGACATATTCAACTTCTTCCACCATCCCTGCTCTTAAGGAGTATTGAGCCTCCCTCTATTTATTATAAAAATGTGTAATAACAACAAAAATTTTCCTATAGATAGAGGATGGGGGGTTTCATTAATAGCCAGCCTACCATGTTCATAAGGATGTAGCAATGTGACATTCCCACTATGGCCAACACACCAGGGTTATGATTCATTGGATGGGTAAAATATCCTTGGAACAGGAGGTCTAACCATGGGTTGGCCTAATCACTTTTTCTACTTCCCAGTGAATCGAAATGTGTTCATCTAGTTACCATGCCAGCTCATTGATCTCTTCTATAGAAACAACAATGGAATTATCCAACTATAGATTGAGGATCTTGGGTCATACGGATTAAAAAGAAACTCTGTTGAGGCTATGGATGCCTCCTGGCAATAGAAGATCTGCTTATGGTATTGAAATTTTATTTTCAACATCAATAATCATTATAATACCCTCTTCTTACTCTTAGTTTTATCAGAGAGATTATTTCCCTAATTTCTCGCTACCTTGAACCTTTATGCATGAGTTAATGTTTTTAATCAATCATATCATTTTCAGCCGAAATATGATCAGCAAAGCATCTTTCTCTTTATTATTTATATCCTTTTTCCTTACCACATAACCTATCATCAGCCAAAGCATCTTGTCCGTTATCAATAACCATCATTACACACCTCGCCTTCAGTATATCCATAACTTTTACAGTGCTTTCATTAATTAATGTACTCTGTCTCATTTACTGCCATATCTTTCACCCTTGTATGTTGTCGTCATAATAACATTTCCCCATCCATTCAGTCATAGTCAACCTCTCATCTTGAAGGAGGGAGGGGACCTCCATTACACTCGTGCATGCGTTATAGTTGTTTTATTGGATTTCATAGGTTGATATGGTATTCTATGATCACATGGAATGTGGAAAAATAATAGTCCTCAAATTAATTAATTCTCATAGAAATATCATTTAAAATTGTAAAACTTAGTTGTTACAACTACTTGTTGTTATATCTCTCTGTTGTTGTCTGTTGCTGTGTTTTCTCCACTACATTAATCCTTTGCAATAGTAATAAGAACTCAAGAATTATGGGTGGTAAGATAGTGCACCGAGAACCTTTACTGCTCTGACAGAGTCAGGAAAATTCTAGTCCACACAGGGTGGATATCATATTTCACAAGATTTCAACCCCCCTAGTGAGGAACTCGCTATTGAGTTTCTACAGCATCTGCAGAATGGGAAATCCATGGTGAGAGGTAGAATAATCACAGTATCAGATGCTATAATAGATGAAGTATCTGGGTTGTCGGCGGAAGGAACTATATGGCCAAAAAAACATGTAATGTTGCAAGATGTGGTGGACATTTTCATAGATGCAGGCGAGGAATTAACTAAGAAAGGCAAGGGCATACAACCATCTTCTCTGGTAGAACCATGGCATGAGTTGGCAAGTGTTGTCTAGAGGTACATTACCTGTGATGGATGATGAGATGTGGTAAGACCACGACAACTCAAACTCTTAGCTATTTTATAACTAAAGCTCATTGTTAATCTGCCATCTTTCTTGAATTCATTGCTACGTGATACCACTGATAGAATAAGATGGACTAGGCTACCTGAAACCGTACTTAGCCACCATGGACTGACTAGACTAATTGTTAGCCATAACCTTGTTCAACAAAACTTAACTTGGGATGGTCTCATAGAGCCCCTAGAGATTAGTCAAAACCCTATAATCGAAAATTCTACAATCTTGAAGATAAGCCACCAGAGCCCTGTTCCGAAAAGGAAAAGGACTACGCACACAAACATTGAACCCCATAAGCGAAGGTGGTCTGCAAGGTTAAATCTACCCTAGAGAATGTCTGTAAATCCACAGGATAGCGTCGAAAAACCTGTGGAGCCATCTAGACCAGTTAGTATACAGGACTCTAAGTCGGAACTAGAGTAACAATGCAATTCCAAGCCAGAACTAGAAGAAAAGGATAATTCAGAGCCCGAGTCAAAGGAAGAACCTGAACAAGTGGAAGGATGTCATTCAAAATCAGAACCCAGGGAAGAGGCCAATTCAGAACAAGAACCCGAGGAGGAGGATAGACCAGACTCAGAGCAAGAATGGGCACAACACTTTGATGATGAACTAGAAAATTAAGAAGTGCCTCCTCAAACATCAACCATGAGCCCCCAAAATGATATTTTGTAGGATTTTGAGATAGGGATGGCCTAGGTCCTGGCCAATCTAAATGCATACATGCAGCCTGGAGGATCACTTGATCCTAACCTAATGGAAGCTAAATCCCCATAGGCTTTTGGGCATACAAAAATTCTTCCTTCTTTAGAAGCTACAAACTAGGAAAAGGAAGCAGACATGGAAATTATTCATGAATCCGACAACTAGTCTGGTGACACAATTCTATTGGAGCACAACCATGATAAACAATAGGAATATTTAGATGTAGAAGCTATTGACAAGCCTGTTAGTGTAAAAGATGCTCTTCGAAAGAGGTAAGTAGCTGGAGCAAAACTAAAGGTGCTGAGACAAAAATACCAAAAGCTTCAAAAGACAGTTAAAAGGCTACGTTGGAAGATTAAAGAAACTGCAAATGAAAAAGACCAGAACACTACTCCTGAGGTAGTCATTGTGGCTACACAACTAGAAATATACAAGGGTAGACCAATAGAAACCCAAACTGAACTCATTCCTACTCAAACAATAGCCACCCAGGAAAATTTTCATGTCGACTTAGTGGATGCAGCTGTTCAGACGGAGGGTTGGTCCTCCCACAATAAGGAAGTGCAGACGAAGGAAATATCCTCTCGTAGCACAGGCACTCAGACAGAAGAGCAAGCCAAGGATATCCTATCAAGAAAAAATCCTATTCTTCTAAAGCTATAGGAGGAGCTGATGCAAACCCAGCTTTCTTTAGAATGATGTGAACAGGAGACAGTTCCCCAATAACAATATCAAGAGTTGCAGAAGCAGTTTAGGGAATTAACCATAACTGAGAATGGGACTTTTGATAGATTTAGACAAGAAGAAGAAAAGATAAATAAGATGAAGACAAAGTTGGATAGAGTCAGGAATCAGATAGACATCATTTTCTCGCTATATTCGAATGTCTTGACATGTAGGTCTCCTGCCATAAATTACGCCATGTTCTTATTAGAATGGTACTTATTGTTAAAGATTAAAGTTGTAAGAGCTATCAAGCCAGCTGAACTAAAGAGAACTAAAGATTTTATAAGTTTTTTAAGGAACATGGGGCAAAAGTACAAAGGCTTCTTTGTGAATTTTGTCTGCATAATTTCATATTAGAAGAAGCAGTGAATAGGAATCCTAGCCCTTTTGTTGGAGATATTCAATTCCAAGCTTTTATCTCCTTTGTAGTTAATCAAATTAAGTGGTTTAAGGCTTATAATTCATTCCAAATATAGGAACACGGGTTGGATCTCTGGGTAAGCGAATGAGCCTACTCACCCTTTGCAACTGTTTGCTAAACGTAAAAGGCAGATGCCACAAGAAGTTGTGACTCAAATTTTAGGGCCCATACATAAGGAAATTGTACATAAAGGAACAACATATTTCCTCTCCTTTCAGTAAAGATCCCTGACTGCATCCAGAATGAGATGGATGGTCTCAACTAACAGTGTTAAGGAAAGAGAACAATTTAATTATGGGAATTTCAAAGCTTTTGCGAGCCGGTTAATCACATACAACAATCTTATCTTCAGGGAAGGGCCTTACTGGTTGGGATGTCGATTTAGGTGTCCCATTATTTGGTATCCTCCTGAAGGGTATCAGTTTGACTACGAGTTACCTAAAGGACACAAAAATACAGTCTTTGCAAATCTTGCACAACATCATGGTTTTGGGCCTGATAAAGAAACCTTTTCTCCAGCTTCCTCCTTAACTACATTACATAGGAACTATTCATTTTTCACGAGGTCATTAAAAAAGGTAAGCACAAGAGTATGTTGAGCCTTGCAATAGGTATGTATTTACTCTTGATTACTGTCTTTTTCCTCCTTCCTAATCCATTTTGTGCCATGATATAATAACATATTGATAGGATTTTGATAAGGAATGAATGAAAGTATTCTTGATACAATTTGACCGACCAAACTAACTCTCATTACTTTTTATGTAGAAAAATAGCAGATGGAACAGCTGTCGTTCCAAATTTAGAATAGAAAAATCTAATGAAGGGAAATGAGACGAGTCATGTGCAGTCAAACCAAGGAATGAATCAAGAAGATCAGTGCAAGATGAAAGAATTGCCTGAAGATAGCATTTAGTTGTGAATCCCTTAGGATCTCCTGATCCCAAGGGATCACATTTATCTTTTTCCTTTTGACTATAAAAGGGAGAACTGAAGAGGGATCTCTCGTCTTTTACTTCAATTGTAATTTTAATTTACAGTAGTGTGATTCTAAAGAATGAGATCATAGTAATGACAAGTGACTTTGATGATTAATATATAACTTGTGTTGTTGTTGATTCAGATATTCTGAAGTAGCTAAGTAGTATTCACTGGTGGCTAGGGTCCGATCTCTCGTGGATCTTATTGTTGTTCCTTTTTTTATGCTTTTTCCATTTCCTGCAAGTTTATTCTTCTCTACAGCTTTGCAGTCAATTTATTTTTGTTAATTCAGATTTCTGGTATTCATTTCATTAATGCGCAATCCTAGTTGGTTTCATTTAATTCATGTCATGTATTGAATTAGTTATCATTTAAAGAATCATTCCTGGTTAATTAAATAATAGAGCGTTATTAATTAAAATGCTTTCCTTCTATCTAGCAATTTAAGTCAAGCGGAAAGGGCTCAGTTAATGCTACGGTGCTCTCGGTTGATTATCATTCAAATTGGTTGATTAAGATTGAATTATGGTTTTGTTTGAGATTGAGTCATGATGCTTAGATGAATTATTTCCCTTAAAGTTACAAGCTTGAGATTTATTATTGCATCTGTTTACTCTTCTATTCAATTTAATAACTTATTTTAAAGCATTACTCTCTGGAATTATAGCTTGCACATTTTGTGTACACTCTTGGAATAAAAAGACTTACCCTGGTTGATATTTAATGTGAGGCAATTAGGAGTTTTAAAAGACACCTTTTAGCACCCAACAAAAGGTGTGCCAAAAATCCACTAAAGATGACATTATAACTATTTACATCATGGAAATATGGGTAAACTGCCAACCAAAGATAAATGGTTTCTAGAATATGATTTTTCTACACATTTCCCTCATCCCATTACACAACGTCAACCAACAATCCAAATGATGCCATCAGTTGCAAATGTTTCTATGCTAAGTATTTATTGTACTTTTTCTAGAGAAAATAGGGCTTGTATAATGCATAAGCATGATATAAATGACTTTCTAATATCCAAAATATATTTGTTAACTTTTGAATGGAAGATTTTCATCAATTGAGGTCTAAGAATCTCCTTAACCATACACAAGCCCATGAATATCTTCTATAGAGTGACAATCTTCCTACATATCATATTCCTAGTATCATAAGAAATAGTACAAGGCAAAAATATATTAAAAATAAAAATTTAGCTCACAAATCCTACAATAGGTTTATGAAATTTCATTCAACCCAAAGCTTCTTTTGCAATATGGTATTCTCCAATAATTAATTCCTACAAGCTCAAACTATATTAGCCTTCCCATTTAGACAAATATAATCCTATATCTAATTCAATGGATAACATTTTAGATTTCTAGCCCGAATTTGAGAATGATACCTTCTTATAAGGTGTGCCAAAAATCTACTCAACATGAAATTATAACTATTTACATCATGGGAAATATGGGTACACTCCCAAACAAAGATAAATGGTTTCTACAATATGATTTTGCTACACATTTCCCGCATCCCATTTCACAATGGCAACCAACAATCCAGACGGTGCCATCAGCTACAAATCCTTCTATGCTAGGTAATTTGTTGGAAATAATAATGAGAGGGGGGGGTGAATCAGTATTATCAATTCCAATAATCCCTTTTCAAAAACAAATTGTATACGCTACTTCAGTTAGTTAAAACCGCGTATATACGCAACTATGCAGAAGGAAACCCGCATATAGAGAGAAAAAATTTATTTACTTAATCTTTCTGATGATGATTGTTAATCAGTGATGCAGAATCAAATAACTAGTAACCAGAGAAAATGAAACAGAGCAGAAAGACAATCACAAACAAGGACACAAGATATAAGGTGGAAACCCAATGTGGGTGAAAACCACCTACTCCAATTCGTCTCTATCTTTTCTTTAATTAGAAACTTCTTTTTACAATGTACTGGTGCAGACCTTTACCAGTATGCAGGCTGCAACCTGCAGAGAGCTACTCCTCTCTCTCATTCTCCAGCTTCTCCTCGAAGGGAGCTACAACCCCCTTTAGCTCTTGTATTAGTCAGGATACTAGTACGTAGGTGCTGGCCTACAGAAGGCTACAACCTTCTCTTTCTTCCAGGGAACACGTTTCATAAATTTTCAGACTGGATCCATGAACATCAATCAATCATCAAGAATTTCTCTATCAACCAATATCCTTTCCACCAATTAGATCTGAATCAACTAGATACTTCTTTGATAGCTGTACCCAAAACATAGTACCAGAAACCACATACCAGAAAACAGAACCCAGAACACAGCAGCAATAAACAGAAGCAGCAAGATCATAGTTTAAAACATATACGCTACTTTATCAGCCTGAAACATGCATGCATACGCTTCTGCGTATTGGAACAACATGCGTATACACACTCTTACCTCACTGAACCTACGTGTATACGCGCCTTCGCTTCACTGAACCTGCGTACAGATCTATAAGGGATAATTCACCCTTTCAGATATTCAATCACTAATTAACTCAGATTATCAGACTTATAGATCAAGCAAGCGCCACATCTAGCAAATCAAAATCATACAAAGATACTATCATTCAGGGTTAAAGATTATGACCCATGAATAGAACTTATCCTTCCTTTTAGGCTAAGGTTCCTCCTGCATTCAGATCTAGATCTGGATCATCACCCAAATACCAATATGCCAGCTCTTGCCCTTTATCAAATCTTCAATAATAATTCAGATGATCATTTGCCACATGATCTCCTTCCTCTTTTATAGTCTTAGGCCTTCCTCAATACCATGGTCCAAAACCATAATATTTTAATACCATGAACCCAAAACTAGGGATCAACACATCTGATGAGACGCCATGGTCCAAAACATAGGTTCAACTCCAAAGAACTAACTACCATGGACCAAAAGTATGATCCCCAACATATACACGCTTTTGTAATGTATAACCCGTGTGTATATGCGTCTTCGTCTAGATGAACCTGCGTATATGTCTTGTTGGAAATAATACTGAGAGGGCGGGGTGAATCAGTATTAACACATTAATAAAACTTTTTCATTTCCAAACTCTGATTCATATATGCTACTTCCACAACTTCTTATGATTCAGTTAGTTGATCCTTAATGAGTGCATTAGAACATTATCAACCATATTAACAGTAAACAGGTGCAGTAAAATAGAACAGATCATCACACATAAGCACACACATGAACACCATGATATAAGGTGGAAACCTAATGTGGGTGAAAACCACCTGCTGCAAGTCATCTCAATCTTCTTCTTATTAAGAAAATCCTTTTACAATATTTTGTACTGGTGCAGCCTTATACCAGTACGGGAGCTACAACCCCCTTTGCTCTTGTACTAGCCGATCCATTTACTAGTACGCAGGTTGCTACCTGCTACAATGCTCCAAAGATTTCCTTTAGCTCTTGTACTAGCTTAGATACTAGTACGTAGGTGCTGACCTACAATCTTCTCTCCTCCAGGTACCACGTTTCATCAATTATCATACTGGATACACTGAAGCACAACACATAATCTGAAAGACCACGTTTCATCCAATTTTCATACTGGACCCAATAACAATATTGAAGCACATAAACAATCTTCTGAATTACCCAAGCACTAGATCAATACATATACAAGTGAGTCATCAACCAGATCTAGTCCATCAGATTACATAAAGATGATTCATTAAGAACCTGATCCATTCATCCATCAATGTATAAACATTTAATCAATCATTGCTGTTATCAGAACTTAATATCATAAATCAGACATCACTTCAAAACCCAGAACACAGCGATGATAATCATGGATAGCTAAGTAGTTTTCATGAGAAGTACGCAGCTTCACCCATATAACAGCTGCGTATAAGTATGCACTATTTCCAACTGCCTCTCTGCGTATGTGCGCACTCTGCCTCACAAACTTCCTGCGTACGTGCACTCTGTGTCCAATGAACTGCCTGCGCCCCTTCGCATCTACAGCGCTTCTGTGCCTACGTATCTCCGCACTTTTCTTTCACTGTACTTGCGTACCTGTAGATATAGATAATTTCAAGACTTCAAGAATAACCCAGACTGTCAGATCTACAGATCTGAACATGCGCCAAGGAGATATCAACCCATTAGTAGATCTGACTTGTAGTTCTCATGTTTCTCCTTGATTTAGATCTAGCTACCTCTGATAACCCATCACTAGAATTTCAGATCTAGCTTCTTAAGATATTCAACCCAAAAGCATGCATAAGCCAAATGATCTCCTTTGCTTTATATAGGCAAGCTCTTCCTCAAATCATGGATCAATACCATGGGCCAAAACCATAATAACACAATTTCGTTGGCTAAATACCAAGAGTTAAACATAAGAAACCCCATGTGTGCTTTTCTCTGCCTTGAAGTAAGTGAACTGGGGGTACGCACCTCCTGAATGGGATAGCTATGGGTATGTACGCACTTTATGTAACACCGGCCTGCGTGTACGCACCTTCCGTAAGGTGTACCTGCGTACCCCTTATTTTCTTCAATATTTGATAGCTGATCATCAATCTCTGCTACTGACTTGAAGTA
>APFE031256792.1:204863-219149 GCA_000404065.3 Pinus taeda | reverse complement strand
AGAGAGCGAGAAACCAGATACAGGGATCTCCTAAACCTGTTGATTTCCACTCTTATTAAAGCCAAACTCGCCTTAAGGAAAACCTGATGGTTTTGGGGAGTGTGAAAGCGATGCTTAATCTGGGCAAAGACAGGGATGATGGAGGAGTCTCTGCATCTTTTAAGAAAAGCTAGATCCGACTTCAACCTTGAAACCTGTAAGCGTGCTCGTTCAAAATGATGAACCTCATGTACATAATGCTTCATGCTCTACTTGAAAGAACCAACAATCCAAAAAAATCCAATGATCTATGAACTTATTCTCGTGACACCTAAAAAACAATTGGACGTAAGACAAGTAGATGATCCACCAACTCTCCATCCCGCTAGCAAACAATGCACTTATTGGAACCTTGCTAGCCCTACTTTTGGTTGTTTTTCTAAGTCAAATACTTATTAGCTAACACCAACTAAATAAAAATGTTAGCTTTTAATGGACATTTCCATTTACATACAATTGGAAACCATCATTTTTTTATTCATCCATAATCAAATAAGAGAGTTCCTCATACTTCTATTTTGTTGTTAGAATTCCAATTGATTCATTCCATGACCACATCCACTAATCCTCCTCGTCATTCAATAGTATGTCACTTTGATTTAAACCTCAAATAATCCTTCTTCATTCTTGAGCTACATTCCCCTCTAAACCCATCACCTTCTCCAATAAACACTTTTAATGCCCACCATCAGGCTCTCCACTAACGCTAATGTCTGTGAGATAATATAAACCCTCTTCTTCAGTTGATGCCTTAAATCATATAACAAAGGAAAATATTCCATTCATCCCATCCATCGATCCAACCCTATATAAACTTCGTACCCATTTCCTATTTGCCAAGGCACCCATCATCCAAGGACAAGGAATGCATGAACCAAGCCCTTAAAAATATTTGAAACACCTCACCCCTACTTTACTTGAGTTAAGATCCATTGCTCCACAGTGTGATCAAGAAAGTACCATCATTTCATTAGTTAGGCTCCACATCATTTCTAAAAATAGAGCCTCCGTAGACTTTTTATTGCCATTACTTCTCCAAACAAAGATATGCTTTTTTAATCCTCATCCACCACATTTATTGGGATTCGCTAATGCCTTTAATTTAGCCAAAGGGATTCCCTCCTTTTCTTTATTTTCCATCCAAAGAAAACTTAAACAACATTTTTTGATACCATCTAAAATTCTTTCCAAGACATATGCAAGCGAAAGCTAATATAATGGGATACTTTCGAGTATGGATTTAATAAGGAGGAGCTTACCTGTAATGGAGAGCCATGTAAAAAACCAACAACTAATCATTTTTTCAATATATTTAACCAACCAAATCCAGACCACTATCTAATAATCATTCATCTTTAAAAAATAGTCCAAATATTTTAGATTGTGATTCAACTCATCCTTATTAAAAAGGAAGGCCAAACTTATTTGATTGACTACCTTTAGAGAAACTTCATTGTACAAAAATGAAGATGTATCATTACTAATGTGCATCCCTAATAAAAGACAAAAATGATCAATCATTCCCTTGATAACCCTTCACTACAGTACGTTTTCCATATATTAAAACATCATCCACAAACGTAAATTAAGAAACCCAAATGTGCTCTACAGCCTGAATACCTTTAATCTTACTGCTGAAATAGGCCTCCTTGAAGAGTCTGCTCATTCCTTATGCAATTAGAAAAAACAAAAACATTAATAATAGGAAACCTTGTTGCAACCCACACAAAGATTTAAAGAGTTTTGATGGAGAGACATTAATTAATATTGAGAAACTAATCGATTAGACACAACCCATAATCCAATTTACAATATCCAACTTCAACTCTATCTACAACACGACCAAGCACAAGAATTTCCAACTTACCTTATCATAAATTTTAGCTAAGTCTAACTACATGAACATTGTATTAATTTTTAGCTTTTTTATTCAGTGGAGGTATTCACTATTTATTGTAGAGGAACCACATTCACTATCTATTGTAGAGGAACCCAAACTATTCCTTTGATATGTTATAAAATAGAATATCTTTTCGTTTGGTAGCCAACACTTTTGCAATTATTTTGTACAAAAGGTTGCATAATAAAACTAGCATGAGGTTTGAGAAAGAGACCAGATGAATTTTCTTTGGAATAAGCATCACGAACGTTGCATAGTAGGCACCCAATATTTTTCCAAAGACACAACCAACACGCCCACCAATATCTCCAATCCTAGATGTGTTGGAAATTGGGTAGCTCGGAAGGTATTTTTGAGAGGTGAAACCCACCAAAGGTTAGTTGGTTGGGAAGAGTACCTAAGTGGTTGGGGTTTTGACCCAAAGTTGTGGGCTTGAGACCCAAGTTAATTAATTGTTTATTCTAATTTTTTGTTGAGTGGTAAAATAGGGGTTTCTTGATGGACAAGGAAAACCCCTAAGATCACTCCCACAAAAGTATAAATAAGATGCCAAAGGAGAGGCCTAGACACACAAGTGGAAAAGGACTTTCACTTGTAGAGAGAGGAAGGCTAAAACACCTAGCTGTAGACATTCCTTATAGGAGTTGCAATAGCAAGAAGAAAGTCAGATCTGAGTGCTAGAAGGTCAGATCTACAAGAAGAAAGTAATATTTGAGTGTTATAAGGTCACAGCAGCAAGAAGAAAGTCAGATTTGTGATTTGAATAAGAAGATCTAATAAATCAAGAGTCTATAAGAACATGAAGATAGAGGACAAAATGAGATGTTGTTTGTGTGATCTTGGAGGCAAAGGACATCTAGAAGAGAAGTGGACAAGAGGACTAAAAGGATTGAGGACGAAGGAATTCCTTCAGCAGGTAAGTCAAGACTTGTCTTTGCATTTTTTTGGGAAGATCGTAGATCTGATGGAATAGTTCTCAAGCCCTAATTGTATACTATATATACTAGTTGTATCAGAGATCTAAAGGACCGTGGTCCCTAGTACAACATCCCTAATGATTCTTTATTAATGGACTAATAAAGGTCAATATTTGGGCCATATAAATCTATGTACTTAATTGATTTCACTATTGTTATATTTCCGTTGTGCAAAGTACTTTTGTGTTGGGGTTCCTAGTGTGTTTATGTACTAAAATATATTCATAGACCATATCTAGGGCCCATGGAATTTCAACATGGTATGAGAGCTACTTTGTAGATCACATGGATTAGAGTGTGCACATGAAGCAAAAGTGAGCCAGTGGAGATTATGTAGACTGAAAGGGATTCTAGCTTCAAAGGAGATTACAAAGGATTCCCAACTTCCCTATGAAAGTATGAATCTTCAGGTTCTAATGAGATAGAGAATATTTTAACCCATGCAAGGACAGTCACAGACCATGCGAGAAAATGCATGGTGGTACAAGGAAATGTTATGTTACATGTGAGGACATTCATGCACCATCCAAGATAAATCTTGGCCAAGTACAAAGAAGACGTGGCACATGTGAGGACAGGTATGCCTACGCAAGGAAATTCATGACTCATGCAAGGACAATCATGTAATATTTTTTACTATTAACTATTTTTTTTAGTATTGACTATTTTTGAGTTGCAAGTAGGGAGTTTCTTTAGAAGATGATACATAATTATAATTATATATGAGATCAATATTTAGTGGCAAAACCTTTCCTACAATAATAAATATAATGTTTGAAATCCATTAAAAGAGTGTCATAGATCATCTAGTAAAAGAAGAAAACTTTTGAACCACACGAGAGAAAAAATCACCATAAAACTTCATCTAATGAAGTGTAAATCACTATACATACATAATCAGGTTCAAAGTGTAGAAAATAACATATTTACTCAAATCACCTCTATAAAACCCCTTCTCAAACCCCCAAGTTTTTTAATTAAGACTTATGATTCTGGAAATGTACAACATGGATATCTTGACAAACTTTATGTGATGTAATATGCAATTTATTTAATATATTTCTAAAAGCTAAAGAAGAGAGTAGAAACCACAGATCTTGATCCCTAAGAGGAAGTTGTGAGGGGGAAATTGGAAGTTCCTATCTTATATGAATTAAATGTCTAAATTTCAGATTTGGTAGTTGAACTACCCATGCCAAAAATTATGGAAAGGAATGGGAAATTGTACTGCATTGATTCAATGATATGGTCTACATACCCATTCTAGATACGTTCGATTTGACCACTTAGACCAAGACGAGAACTTTGTATTCTCATGGCATCAAAATTTTGGTGTGATGCGAAGAGAAGTGAGAATGTGCATTATTACCAAGAATAACAATGATTGAAGAGAGCATGTGAATGTGGTCGGGAATAGAGAGACAAGGAAGAAAAGGGTGTTTTAAACCAATACAACCTATTAGAAGAGAAATCAAACCACACATGGCTGCTAAAAACATGAATCTGAACAAAAGGTGACAAAAATCATTCTGAGCCACACCAACTTGTGTGGAGTTTTGATTTTTACCTAAGAGGGAAAAGAGGACATTGTTGAAGCCTTCTACTTGAGCTAGAGGATTAGAATAATTATGATTTATTTATTTGTACTGAGCATGAAAGGCACTGGGAAAAAGGAATAAATGAGGAACTATTGGATCTAAGAAGGGCTCCTTTTGTGTTGTGTAGGCCCATTGAAGAAATACCAAGAACAATAAATAGCCTTGGCTCAAGGGTTCAAAGACAATATGCTAATTTTTTTGTGTGAAGGAGAGTGGCCTCCATGTCCATTATCTTAATCTGAACCTTATTAATCCTTGAGTGAGCCTTCCACTTGACACATCAGTTCTAGCTTTGAGGTGGTCAACTACAAAAAAACTATAGTGTAACTAAGCCTATAGTTGGGTGGAAAGTGGCTATCCCTTCTTTAGTATTAGAAGAGCTTAATGTTGGAAATGCAGCAAGAAAAAGTTTCATTTGACTAGTGCCTTAGTCAAATGGAAAAAAATCAATTTTCCACATGAACAGGATGAGTTGGATTGCAGTTAACGAGAGTGACATGGCCTTGTCTACTAGTTAAGCTAATAAATTTGAGTTTGTAGGCTTGGAGTAGAGTTGTGCATATAGTGATTGCTAAAAATTAGCAATATAATTGAGTTATTGTTATTTGAACTCAGTTAATTGAGATCTAGTCATTATTTGGGTCAGTCGAAGGTCAGTTGAGTAGTTATGATTGTTTTTAACTCATTGATCTCTCAGTTAACTAGTCAATCAACTAAAAATAGACCCAATCATGCATGGAATTTGAATTTCCTAGTTGAGTGGATGGAAAAGGCATATTTGAATTTATAATTGTATATTTTTGAGTTTACAGAGTTTTTTCACTCAGTGGGTGATCAACTCCCCTTGGATTTGCATAAGGAAATAGGGAATTTCCCTATCTTTCAGGAGCTTAATTCCTCCAGGATTACGCAAGGAAATAGGGGGTTGGTTGAGGCTTGAATTGGCTAAGTTTTGGACAAAGAAGGTCAAGAAGCAAGAGAATAGTTTTATAGTGCAGGGTGTGCTTCAGAGTTGAAGCAAGACATTGTAATTGATTCTCTTTCTCATGTGAGTTAATGCAAAGTGGTGCAGGGGTTTTCCCTAGTAGGGTTCCCCTGTAAAATCATCGTGATTCGTGTGTTTTGATGCTTTCATGTTATTACATGTGTTTTTATCGTGTATTTTTCTTTCCACATAATAGTAGAATAAATTTATGTCTCTTGATTTTAGTTCAATTTCATTAGCAGTAGTAAATTTCTTGCAATTTCTACATGGTATCATAGGTATTGAAAAATGCATAGAAACCAAATTCATTACCAATATCTTAGAGAAATTTTGAATACAATATTTGTGGTGTGGGAATTTCTCCAGTGAAGGAGGGCAATGCGAGTTTCTTGGAGGGAGTAGATAGATTTCCCACATGGTGACCGATACTATTATAATAGTCGCATCAACAGTGTGGAAGCAACGATAGAGAATTAGTAGCAACAGTATGAGTAGATCATAGTTCACTTTGTATGATGCTATACCTCCAGGAGTGAGGTGGGGCGATGTAGAGCCTTAGTCCCATAGTTGCAAAGATTGGGGCAGGGTCGATAGGAGAACAACAATAGTTGTAGTATATTATTCTCATGGATCATTACCCTTGCTACAGGGGCCCAAATTATTCAGTAGCAGAAGGATCGACGTCAATTGATGCAATCGCATCATGAGTGACAGTTGCAGGCTAGTAGTAGTTAGAGACTCAAGAGATAGTTGCAGCTTAGAGACACAGTTATTTCAGTATTTTGGATGCTTCTTACTTGTTGTTTTTTCAATAGAAACAACAACAGTGAGACTAGGTAGTTTTATTTGTGCTACAATACATTCCACTGGAGCAGGATAGGGATTATGCATAATCTTTTTATTGCTAAGAGTGAGTGTTGGAATTGTAGCAGGAAAAGGCTTCATTTGACTAGTGCCTTAGCCAAATGGAGAAAATTCGATTTTCCACATCAGTAAGATGACTTGGATTGTAGTTAGCTAGAGTGACATGAGCTTGTCTACTAGTTAAGTTAGTAAAGTCGAGTTTGTATGATTGCAGTAGAGTTGTACATGTAGTGATTGCTAAAATTTGGTAATCTAGTTGAGTTATTATTAGTTGAATTCAGTTAACTGAGATCTAGTCATTAGTTGAGTCAAATGAAGGTCAGTTGAGTAGTTATGACTGTTGTTAACTCATTGATCTCTCTGTTAACTAATTAATCAGTTAAAAATAGACCCATCCACACATGGAACTTGAACTGGCTAGTTGGGTGGACAGAAAGGGAATATTTTTATTTATAATTGTATATCGTTGAGTGTACAGTGCTTTTGCACTAAGCAGGTGATCAATTCCCCTTGTATTTGAACAAGGAAATAGGAGGTTGGTTTAGGCTTGAATTGGTTAAATGTTGAACAAAGGAGGTTAGGAAGCAAGAGAACAGTGTTATAGTGTAGGGTTTGCTTTAGAGTTGTAGCAAGACATTGTAATTGATTCTCTTTCTCATTTGAAATAATGCAAAACAACGAAAGGGTTTTTCCTAGGTGGGTTCCCTCGTAAAATTGTTGTGTTCCTGTTGTAGCGGCTACAACCACCCTCCAAAATTTTACCTTAGCCTATTTTGGAGCCTCCCTATCAACCTTACACAACATCTTGCCTTGCTTCATCAATTCCTCAAGCTTCAGTGTCTTTCTTGCTCAAAGGCAGTTTGTCGATCACAGTTTGATCTTTTCCCTTCACAAGCTGCTTACTTGGACTTGGTTCAGCTGCAGGCTGAGCAACTTCCCAGTGAAATTTGTGCATTTCTGGAGGGAAACCAGCCTTTCCCTCCAAGAATTACACAATTCCCTATGACAGTCTGTTGGGCTCCAGGATTGTGCAATCCTGCTATCCAACCCTCCTAGCAGGAATTGCACAATTTTTCCCATCAACGGACAGTTCAACCTAGGATTTGCGCAAATCTAGACAACATTCAACTATTGGGCCCATAAATTGTGCAATCCCCTTGGGCATTCAGCCCAACTTACAGTCAAAAATACACATTTTTCCCAAGCAGTTGATCACTGGCATGCATGGACAATCCAGTTGACCAGTTCCATCTAGGAATGAGGAAACTTGACTTGCATGCATGCATGACTTGATCTTCTCTGAATAGCAAGAGGAAATATGAAAAAGGCATCTCATGATTCAGGGAGCTATTCTTAGTAGCTCGGGGTTACATGCAAAGTTGTTTTATAAGTTTCCCTCGAAGTGTTGCTTTTTCCTAGATTTGTGGCATGCACGTCTTGAGACCAAACTTACTTATTCGACACATCATAGCTCATTCATTCACATCGATCTTGGAGCTTTAACATCCCACAACAGATCCAGGACTCTTCGACACATCCGACTCAACTATTCACGGGTAAGTGGCCTCAACTTGTCTTTTTCAACATTTATGTCACTTTTTGTGTATTCGCTTGTGTGAGTGTTGTTTGTTTGATTTCTTTGAACGCCTGCTGCCATTTACATGTATGCTAGCTTGTCCTAGATCTGTTTCATTTTCTGTTGCTATCTCACTATTGTCACATGCATGAAACTGTTTTGCACGGACGTTTGCCGAATCGGCGAACTGCCTCACCCACATGCATGTTGATCTATTTTCTCAATCCTCCATTCATGTTTTGCATGCATTGTTTATCACTTCTGTTATCACTTAGTGTCACCATGCATTTCATTGAATTACTTGCTTTCAGTTGCCCGTCGACGAATCGAGTTAACCTTGGCTCGGTCTCTACCTTCACCAAGGCTGCATTGTGCAATCTAGATAAGGAAGGCTCACCTTCCCCTCCATATTTGTGCATTCTGGCCCAACAATGGCCTCTTGGACTGAATTGCGCATTTCTAGAGGTCAGTGGTTGCTTGGCCCAAATTTTTTTGCAAATCTATCTCTGGGCCAACAATATTTCTGAGCTAGAATCACACATTCAGCAATCCCAACAACTAACTTCCCAACAGGATTGCACATTTTGTAGTTCCAACAGTCAGTTAGCCTCCCAACAACCCAGAATGTGCCTTGTGCAGTCTTGGTAGTCGGTCTCCTAACCTCCCGACCGAAATTGTGCAACTTTCGTGATCATTCACCCAGGTATGTTGCAGGTTAGTTCTCATGTTCATTTTGGTTTTCGACTGACATATTTCTTGCTATGAGTGTTTCCATGTCTCCAAGTATCACAAGTGTTCATCTGCCTCTCAGCAGTACAGGTACAATTGTTTATAAGAGAGAAGAGACAAAGACACCATTTAGAGCACACTTGGGGATGTAGTCAATCAAGTGTCCATGGGCTTACCTACTCACGAAGACATCAAGTTGTTCAATGCACAAGGACATCAAGCAAGAACATCACAGTGAGTAGCATAATGAACAACAACTGAAGGTAGCATATTGAATGTACCGAATGCAACGAATGCAGTGGATGCAAGAGGAAGGTTGTTGACAACATAGAGGCGAAGCAAAGTTTCAAGATCAAGCAGATCCATCGATAATGAAAGAAAATTTGGAGACTCAGACTATGAAGTGACGATGCAACATGAATATTGCACAAAGGCAGAAGATGGAACAAAGAAGGAGTTGCATGTGCTGAAGCAGCAACTTAGGAAGACCATGAAGCTGCATAGGTTGTCCAATGAGTTGCAGCAGGAACAGGAATAGCAGTGGGTGCAACATGCACTCATTGATGAAACTACGCCAATACAAGTAAAGGATCCATCCCAGCATTGGACACAAAGAAAAAATGGTGAACAGTGTTGTTGAATGCATGCAAAGGATCTAGAAGAATGCATGTCGTTGAGCACATGCATGCAATCCGACCCATTCAACACACTCACCTAGGCAAAGACAAGAAACAAGTCCAACTGGGGCTGAACATGCACTTCGATAAGTTGATGCACATGACCACCAACACACACTTGAATATCAGCACAGACACTATGCATCAGTGTGTTTCTGGTTCAATTGCACCCAAGAAGACCATGTGCATGTTAGTAGATGAGTTAGATGAACGGTTCAAACCGAGGCACCGGTTGCAACAAATGCAAGAGTTCGCTTCAACAATATGTCACCATGAGGTGCATGCACACCATCACAGACAACCAAGCTTGGCATCAACTCACCAGCTTCACCATTACAAGCATGTCAAAGAGTTGGTCTCACCATAGCAGATCGACTGTCAATGATGTCTTGCAAGGCTTGCTCAAGCCATGATGTCTCACATGAGTACATGTGCATTGTAATATTGATTCATGTCAAGTGTAAGTCGAGTTTCAAAAATTGGATGTAACAGTCACAAAGTAGGTGAAGAGTCATGAGGGTTCGTGAACTGTCACAAAGGGGAATTTCAAGGGCCAACCCACCCTTTGCTATAAATAGTAGTTAAGCCAGTGTTGATCTTAGCAACAATCGATGGAAAAATGGAAGTGCTAAAAGTAGCATTCTATAAATAGCATTTCGGGCTACCTTCCTATTTTAGTCAGTCCCTATACTAAAATAGTGAAGTAAAATTCGAATTTGATCTTAGTAGCAGTTTGTAAATTAATTAATTAATTCATATTGAGTTAATTAGTTAAGGAAAATCAAACTTGAAGTCTATGTGGGGACATGCAACAATTTCTCCATTAATTGAGGAATTTATCCATAAGTTAAAGAGATAAGAGTGAGTTGTAATATTGAGTTGTAATTAGTTGACTTAGTTAACTGAGTCAAGTCCAGTTAGATTAATTCAAACAGTTTGTTGAATTAACGTAAGTTCAATTAGTTAATGCTTGCATGCATGTAATTACTGCACTTCAGATAACTAAGTATTCTCTCATAAATAACTCATACATGTCAGTTCAGTCAAAGACCCATTTTAGATTAGATGGAGGGGTAGTGTACTATCAGTTGCTAGAATATTACATTGTGAATATTCCTTGCATGCAGAAGGAATTCTTTCCTTGAGGATTGCGCAGTTACTTCTTCAGGTTTAGTGAGTGTGATGAGGCCAATTCACACATGTGACATCATTGGACCCCAAGAAAAATTGCGCAAGGAAATAGGAGGCTTGGAGGGCTTGAGGAGGACATATACTATGTCTATTCAATTTGTAAGTGGTATTGTTTGATTGCAGAGAGAGTAGGATAGCTTGAGAGCTGATTCTTTCTGTAACTTGAACAAGATTTCCACTTGTATGATAATACAGAGTTGGGGTTTTAGGCTGAGGCTTTCCCTATGTTATTTCTTATGTGTTATGTGTGATTGATTTGTCATTCTTTGTTATATGTGTTCTCTTGATCTTGCTCAATTCGATTAAGCTTCCGCAAAGTGTTGTAGAAGTAGATATTGTATTGTGTTTTAGTATATTGCATAATCTATTGATCTACAGTGGGAATTTATACATGGTATCAGAGCAAAGGTGATCAAGGCGAAGAACAGTATACAAGAAGGAGAAGTTTAAAGTTTGGTTCCTGAATATAGAAATCGAGTTCTTATCACATCTCTATTTTACCTATGGCATTCAGTGGTTTAAGACTCGAGTATGCCCTTAATGGCAACTCGAATTATATAGCCTGGAAGGATCACATGGAGCTAGTATTAGAGGATAACGGTATAAAGGAATTCATTGATCAAGAAGTCCTAAGCCGACTGATGCTACTCAATTGGCAGAATGGAAGAAATGTGTAGCTAGAGCAAGGAGAATCCTCCTGGAGGGACTTCGAGACCACATTGTCTTAAGCCTCAATGGGAAGGAGACATTGTTTTCGATGTGGAAAAAATTGAAAGATTTATATAAGAACAATAGCAATCAAAGGAAGCTAACACTGAAAGACAAGCTTCGTAAGATCAAGTGTGAAAAGGGCAACACGATCTCTACATATCTGAACAATCTCACCACATGCAGGGATGAGCTTGGAAGTGTAGGGATCACGACTGCTAATGATGACATGGTGAGTCTTGCACTCCTCGGTCTCCCTAAGAGCTGGCATAGCTACAAAGGCTCAGTTAATTGGAGAGAAAAACTGCCAGAATAGGAACGACTTTGGTCGGATCTCATGCAGGAGGAAATAAGAAGAAGCACCAAATATGGATCCTCATCGAAGCAAGATGATGAGGAAAATCTAGCCTTAGCGAGTAAGGCAAGGAAAGGGAAAGGGAAGGCATCCCATCCCAAATCCGGTTCTTCCCATGGTGGGAAGAAGGTTCACAAATCGAAAGTGCGATGATTTCATTGTCATGAAGTGGGTCATTATGCTACGACTTGTCCATAGAAGAAATCCAAGAAGGGTTCCTCAAAGGGATCTGATGGTGAGGCACTGGCCTCACAGTTTGAGTTGGATTTCTCACTTATCGCATGCATGGTTTCATCCATGGTGGGATGTGTGTGGTACCTGGACAGTGGAGCTCATTCCACATGTCAAGTAAAAAGAATCTTTTTAGTACCTTTGAGGAGAAGGATCTCCATATGCGGATCAAGATGGGAGATGATGGAAAGTACCATGTTTCAGGTGAAGGTACAGTTGTGTATCAGAGGGAGCATGGAGCTCCCCTCACCCTGACTGATGTAAAGTGTGTACCAGGTCTGAAGAAGAATCTTGTGTTTGTCACTATGCTAGAAGATAAAGGCTATGATGTAGTCTTTAGTCAAGGAAAGGTATTCTTGAGGCATATCGATACTGGACAGACAAAGAGAATATGGATTCGAGTCAAGACTCTCTACACGCTGTAGGTAGACGATTGTGTTGCTTTGAGTTCCAAAGCTGAGATGGTGCAGAGCCAAGATGTTGGCGAGCTATGGCATAGAAGACTGGGCCACTTGCACCATGGAGCCCTGAAGATCATGCAGTAGATTTCTACCGGATTACCCAAGGGAAAACTTGAGCAGACAACTACATGCAAAGGTTTTACCTTGGGTAAGTATGAAAAATCTTTCTTTTCGGATCAAGACAGTAGATTTGGAGCAATCCTAGAGCGAGTTCACTCAGATGTTTGTGGGCCCTTCTCTACAACCTCCACAGCTAAAAAAAGGTAATGTGTTATTTTTATTGATGATTTTTCTCGTAGATGCTGGATCCACTTTATGAAAAAGAAGGATCAGACCTTCTTGAGGTTTTGTGAGTTTAAAGTCGTGGCAGAGAAAAAATCAGGAAAAAAAATTAAAAGCCTTGCGCAATAACAATGGTGGAGAGTATGTCTCCCAACAGTTTAAAGACTTCTGCATTACAGAAGGTATTAAACAGGAATTGACAGCACCCCATAACCCACAACAAAATGGGGTGGCCAAAAGGAAGAACGGATCAATTGTGGGAGCATCTCAAGCAATGTTGCATGACCAAAGCCTACCACTGCATTTGTGGGCAGAGGCATGCAATACAACAGTACACTTGCAGAACAGAAGCCCGCATCGTACATTGGGGATGAAGACACCTATGGAGGCCTATTCTGGGAAGCGACCTGATGTAAGTCACTTCCGAATCTTTGGATCATCAGTTTACTGTCATGTGACCAAAGATTCCTGGAAGAAGCTAGATCTAACAACTGAGTTGGGAATACTTATGGGGTACATTGTTAGGGTCCCACCCTAACCCCCTTATCTATGTAATGGGACCACGTCATAGTCAAGAGTCAATAAAGCCCATATTAATAATTGTAAGTGGTTAATCCACAATTAATAATGGAACCACAGTTAGTTGCAAATGGGTCGTAGTATTAGATAGATGGTATTAGTAATACAACGGTATTGGCCCGTGGTATTGCATGTATGAGTCATATATAAAGGATAGAGACTCCCTGCGAGGAGCATCGTGTCTTATTTTGTAATCGAGCTCTGCTCTATTGGAGGTTGCCCCCTCGAAGAGGCAAGTGAACATTACTCTATGAATAATAAAATCATTGCTATTCTGTGTTCTAGGTATCTTTTCTTCGCATATTTTGTGTTTTGGGTATCTTTTCTTCGCATATTCTGTATTTAGGTATCATTTGCAGGTTAAGAGCATAACAAGTGGTATCAGAGCACTTTCTAGGGCCGGTGAGATCTCCATTTCATAGCAATTTTTTTTTTTTAGAGACGTGTTCCGACGTCTTTAAACCACGGGATTTTTCGTTGAGCACATAAATCTGCGGATTTGGGGAGGTATGCATGCAAGAAATACAAGAGGTGGTCATGTCTGTTGAACTCCCTTGTAACCCCTGTTGGTACCCCTTCGAGTAGTAGCGCATTAGATAGAACCGCGCATGGACTGTCTTCCACGTACCCTCTGGGTATATCGGAAGCCCCCTAGGCTCCTTTGAAACCTTGCCATAGATAAACCGTCGGTTGTCTCGCGGCTAGAGTACATCGAGAACAGCACTCGGAGAGATTACTCGCCCGTACGATAGGGTAGTCGGGTTGTGCGGCTAAGGGTAATATGGGGTACCGAGGGAGGTACCCAAGGTAATAATGTAATAATGGGATGGGCCATAGTAATAAATAAAGTGGTTAACCCATATCATGTAAGGGACCACAATTAGTTAGTATTAAGGTAATGGACCCATGGTATTAGTGGATGGTATGAGGGAACCATGGTAATGATCCATGGTATTGTATGTATGAAGCCTATATAGAGGCTAGATTCTCCACATGGGAGAAGGTGAAGAAATAGTGTCAAGGAATATTGTATGAACAAGCATATGGCTTGTAGAGTGTTCTCCTTCCTTAAGGAGTGAATGTATGGTGTTGCCCTACCTTAAGGGTTTGATAATAAAGAAGCATTTCTATCTT
>APFE031256792.1:177369-197573 GCA_000404065.3 Pinus taeda | reverse complement strand
TGTAAGTGGTTAATCCGCAATTAATAACGAAACCACAGTTAGTTGCAAATGGGTCGTAGTATTAGATAGATGGTATTAGTAATACAACGGCATTGGCCCGTGGTATTGCATGTTTGAGTCATATATAAAGGATAGAGACTCCCTGCGAAGAGCATCGCGTCTTATCTTGTAATCGAACTCTGCTCTATTGGAGGTTGCCCCCTCGAAGAGGCAAGTGAACATTACTCTCTAAATAATAAAATCATTGCTATTCTGTGTTTTGGGTATCTTTTCTTCGCATATTCTGTGTTCTGGGTATCTTTTCTTCGCATATTCTATATTTGGGTATCATTTGTAGGTTAAGAGCATAACATACATGGATACAACCCACAACTATCGGGTGTACCTGCCTTCCACTCAGAGGACTATGGTACCTAAGGATTTGAATTTCGACGAGCAGAAAGCCATCTGCTTATCACTCGAGAGGGAGCTCGAATTGCATGCAGATGAGGAACTTTCAGTTCCTAAGGATGAGGAGCCTCAGATTGACGTAAAGCAGCTGCATGCAGAGGATCCGGGAGTGGAGACATCCACTCATGTTGATACTTCTAGAGATGGGCGAAAACGCTCAAGGGAAGCTGGCAGGTTGATGCTGGATGCGCGGGAGAATGTGGGACAACCATCTTCTCAGCACAGACAGAGGAGGTCAGCTGAGCGGTACACTGGGTACATGGCCCTGGTTGGGGAGTGTGTAGATACCGAACCTTCTTCATTCGAGGAGGTAGTGCAACAACCAGTCTGGGTTGATGCAACGGTAGAGGAGTACGACTCTATCATTCAGAACAGTGTGTGGGATGTTGTCGCAAGGCCTCATGGCAAGTCAGTGGTGAGTTCTAGATGGCTTTACAAGGTAAAAGAGGCAGCTAATGGTAGTGTTGAGAAATAGAAGGCAAGTTTTTTTTCTCGAGGTTTATCACAGGTCGAGCGGATCGACTACAATGAGATTTTTGCTCCTATAGAAAGGTACTCATCGGTTATATCGATGTTGGCACTATTAGCTCAGATGGGGTGGAAGATCCACCAAATGGATGTGAAGACAACATTCCTCAATGGGAATATTGAGGAGGAGGTGTACATTGAGCAACCAGAGGGTTTCAAAACCTTCGATCATGAGTCACATTTGTGCAGACTCAAGAGGGCTCTGTATGGGCTGAAGCAAACACCCCGTGCTTGGTACACAAGGATCGAAAATTATTTTACCGGTTTGGGCTTCACCAAGAGTGAAGAAAATGCAAACCTTTACCACATCATGGTAGAAGGTAAAACATTGATCATTGTTCTTTATGTCGATGATCTGAATCTGACAGGTGATGATCAGTTGATACAGTCTTGCAAGGAGGACCTTGCAAGAGAGTTTGAGATGAAGGACATGGGCCTTATGCACTACTTTCTAGGCATGGAGGTGTGGCAGAAATATGGGGAAGTATTTATGTCTCAAGGCAAGTATGCCAATGAGATACTCAGGCGCTTTCACATGGAGAAGTGCAAGCCCATGTAGACTCCTCTAGTTGGGAACTAGAGGAAGGAGGATGCTACTTCAGGTGAGGTAATAGCTACTACTGTTTATTGGCAGCTGTTGGGTTCACTTATGTATCTCGTGAACACACGACCCGACTAACGCTTTGCAGTGAACCAGCTGAATGAAGCTATGGTTCAGCCTACCAACTTGTTTTGGAAGGCAGCGAAGCATGTGCTGAGATACCTCAGAGGCACATCTCAATTTATATTGTGGTACAGACGGACAGAGGGAGTGAAGCTTTAGGGCTTCACAGATGCGGATTAGGCAGGGAGTCCATTAGACCGGAAGATCACTTCTGGAGGAATCTTCAACTTTGGTTCAGTTGCAATTTCCTGGTACAACAAGAAATAGAGATCAGTTGCACTTATCTCAGCAGAGGCTGAATACATGGCTGCTAGTTAGGCTACATGTGAGGCCATTTGGATGCGGAAGATTCTAGTGGGATTGTTTGGTCAGATGATGGATCCTACAGTGATCTACTGCGATAACGAGAGTGGCATCAAACTCTCGAAGAATCTCGTTTTTCATGACAGGTCCAAGCACATTGATATCCGGTATCACCATCTTTGAGATTGTGTGGTCAAGAGGATCATGTTATTGTTGTATGTTTCGACCGAGGAACATGATGCAGATATTTTGACGAAGGCATTGTCAAAATGCAAGTTCGAGTTCTATAGATACAGGATTGGGGTTACTAATAATCCCTTTCTTGTTGAGAGTGAGTGTTGAAAATAGCAACAAGAAATGCTAAAAATAGAATTGCTAAAAAAGCACTGCTATAAATAGCAGTTCAGCCAGTGTTGATCTTAGCAACAATGAATGGAAAAATGGAAGTGCTAATAATAACATTTATAAATAGCATTTCGGGATACCTTCCTATTTTAGTCAGTCCCTATACTTAAATAGTGAAGTAAAATTTGAATTTGATCGTAGCAGCAGTTTGTAAATTAATTAATTAATTCATATTGAGTTAACTAGTTAAGGAAAATCAAACTTGAAGTCTATGTGGGGACATGCAACAGTTTCTCCATTAATTGAGGAATTTATCCATCAGTTAAAGAGATAAGAGTGAGTTGTAACATTGGGTTGTAATTAGTTGACTTAGTTAACTGAGTCAAGTCCAATTAGATTAATTCAAACAGTTTGTTGAATTAATGTAAGTTCAGTTAGTCATTGCTTACATGAATGTAACTACTGCACTTCAGATAACTGAGTATTCTCTCATAAATTACTCATGCATGTCAGTTTAGTCAAAGACCTAGTTTAGATTAGATGAACGGGCAATGTAGTATCAGTTGCTAGAATATTCCATTGTGAATATTCCGTGCATGTAGAAGGAATTATTTCCTTGAGGATTGCGCAGTTACTTCTTCAGGTTTAGTGAGTGTGATGAGGCCAATTCACACATGTGACATCATTGGACCCCAAGAAAAATTGCGCAAGGAAATAGGAGGCTTGGAGGGCTTAAGGAGGACATATACTATGTCTATTCATTCTGTGAGTGGTATTGTTTGATTACGGAGAGAGCAGGATAGCTTGAGAGCTGATTCTTTTTGTAACTTAAACAAGATTTCCACTTGTATGATAATACAGAGTTGCGATTTTAGGTTGAGGCTTTCCCCGTGATATTTCTTCTATGTTATGTGTGATTGATTTCTCATTCTTTGTTATGTGTGTTCTCTTGATCTTGCTCAATTCGATTAAGCTTCTACAAAGTGTTGTAGAAGTAGATCTTGTATTGTGTTTTAGTATACTGCATAATTTTTTGATCTACAGTGTGAATTTCTACACAAATCACGAGCTTCACCATTACAAGCATGTCAAAGAGTTGGTCTCACCATAGCAGACCAAGTGTCAATGATGTCTTGCAAGGCTTGCCCAAGCCACGATGTCTCACATGAGTACATGTGCATTGTAATATTGATTCATGTCAAGTGTAAGTCGAGTGTCAACAGTTGGATGTAATAGTCATAGAGTAGGTGAAGAGTCATGAGGGTAGTTGAACTGTCACAAAGGGGAATGTCAAGGGTCAACCCACCCTTTGCTATAAATAGTCCCTCATAACTCATTGTATGGGCTTTTGGTTAGGCAAGCTTCTACTAAGATTATCTTGAAGAAGACTTGGACAATATTATAACGTGCCTTGGCTTATCCACTGCATGGAGCTCGTACATCTCTTTGGAGGATTAGGAAAATGTGGTTGTAACGTTCTACTGATAGGGCTAGCACGTTTACATGGTGTATTGTATGATTTTGACTTACACTTCTTTATATAATAAAATCCAACACATTTTCATGCATATGTTTTTATTGTAGTTGGAATGCTCCGGTTGCCTTAATGATATATGTTGTTTAACTTACGTACTTGTGTATGAATTGATTCACATGAAATTATATGAATCTTGTTGTTAATGTGTTGCATATGTTGTTAATGTTGTCACCATCCATGTCGACTAGTTTGTTGGACACTTGATAGACCTTTCGCTAAACCTTGTTATATCAACCATCACACTCATCTCAAATTGATTTGTGAGTGTTGTTCAGGTTATTTTACCTTGTATGTTGGGACTGTCGCATCTGTGTCGACTGCTTTGCCGGAAGCTGTGCATGTCCTTTGTGTGGTGTGTTCCTAGCAGAGTTGGGACTTATCCCTTTCAACCTGGAACTCACTTTCACCTTCCTCCCCCCTTTGAAGTGTTGGAACCTCTCATACTCATTCCTTGACTCATTGCATCAGTCACAGCCTTGTACTGACAGAGTTATCTTACTTTCCTTTGTGCGACATTGTAGTCAAGGCATTACCTTATGACCCACTATTGGGACTCCTACACCAAACAGTCTAAGGTCTAATTGGGACTTCTTACCAGGGAGACCCCCTTGACATGTTGGCGGGTCCAGCACCATTAACATTTCTAGCACTAGAAGGAGGGCCTGATGACAAGCAGTATCATCTCATCTAGTTTTGAACCTTTTCATATCTTTCATGGAATCTTGCATTCTTCTTCCCCCAGGTGTTTTTCGAATCTTGAATATGTCTCCATCTCAAGGAAGCTTTTCAATCTATTGTCCACTCAGACGTATGATGGTGAAGGTGAAATGGACATGGCTTGAGCACTTACATAACTTCCTTTCCATGATTTATGAGGAAGATGAGTTTACTAACGAATAGGTCGGTCTGCTGCTTGCATTCACACTTCGCAAACCCCCATTTCGTTGGGTGCTCAGCATACCAACTGACACCGTGCACTGATGTAAGCACTTCTATGATCTTATTGAAGACACATTCCATCATTTTGATCCAGACCATATTGACCAGAAACTGTTACAACAACGGAAGGCCCCAAGTGAATCTATTATTGATTTTTGGCAGCGCTTCCGTGACTTACAGTTTCAAGCTCCAAAGAGCCAGATGAATTTCATTTATCTCTGGGACCGGTTCAAGTATTGCCTTAAGAAATCTTCCTATCCCAAGAGAAATATTGATGTCAAACCTCGCTTAACCTTCTTCATTGATGGAACTACACAATCCCATGTGGGAGCACACACTGTCTCAACGAACTGTCTGCCTCCCTTTCATTCAACAGTTCCATCATCGCCCAGTGATGTTGAGGATCGTGTTCGCACATTTGTTCATCCTTCCCACCCTCCCAACATCACTCCACTTACTTTTCACGCATAGTTGGTTGTGATTCCTTCGAGTTCCCATATGCATTCTTTTCTTCGACCTCCGTCTTCACACCCAGGTGTTCCTCTGGACTCTTCACTTGTTGTGAACGAGGAACAACCCACTAATGGAGTTGGTGTTGCACAACCAACATGCATTGTCATACATGAAGAGTATGAGTGGGAGCTTGAACATCAAAACTCGGTGAAGGATGACTCCTTTCTGTCCAATCCCCCTCTATTCCTTCCTAGCTTCTTTGGTGAACCTACCATCCATTATTTTGCATGTGTGTCTTCATCTACAGATGCACCCATTGTTGATCACTCGCAAGACTCACTGAATGCTAGGCCATCATTCGACAATGGAGAGGATAAGTTATTCATTGAAGATCCACTTGATCCTTCATCTGTCTTTTCTGGAAATACAGAGGATGAGTTCGTTCGCTTTTCATCTACCCCTCTATTTGATTCATCTGACCATGAGGATGCCAAAGAATTCATTGATTTTTCTGATCGCGACAGTCGTGATCCATTTTCTTCCATTTTTTGTCACAATCATGAATCTATCGCAGTTGACCTTTCGAAGACACCAGTTTATGATGATCTACCTGATGATGAAGTTGAGACACTCAAGATTGTCGAGGCACTTCAGCATGAGCTGATGGTTATGTCATGTCCTTTCTCTTTTGGGATTAATCTCACTTCCGATCATGAAACTATTCAGTCACCCAAGGCTCCTCATCACCCATATGTATGCATTGAAGATCCAACTCACACACAGATCACACTTCCTCCACTCGAACTACATGATTCCATTGCTCATGCATTGGATGTCTTAAATTGCAAGCACTCGTGCGCGATGCAAGTTATCCTTGTTTCTTTCATTTGCTTGCATGTCTCAGTGAATAATATGCTTTTGCTTCAAAGTTGCTTGTAGTATCACATAGTACCATGATAAGTCCAGGGACTATCTGTCATGCACATGCACTCACTTATGTCCTGTGGGCACTTTGAAACACAAAGTGTGGTTGTCTTCACTGTCATATCTTTCTTGTATGTTGTTCCGCACAACTGAGTTACTCGTGGACCATCCTTCACTCACATGGGTCTACCAATGCGCCGATGGCTACATTGGAAGTATCACTTTACGTGATCAGGCCCATGCACTGTTAGTGTAGGAGTAGGAGTAGTGTTTGCTTTCAGTTGTTTGCTTGCATGCTTGTTTGCTTACATGCTTTGTTTGCTTGTTTTTTTGCTTGCTTGTTTGTTTACTTGTTTTTCTTTAATTTTCGCTTCCACTCTTGCTTTTCTTTGTTGTTTGTTTCGTTCGTTCGTAGATTAGTTTGCATGAAACAATGTGTGACTCATGAAACAAGTTGGGTAAAGTACAAGAGGACTTGTACAACTATGACTACTTGGTTATTTGTCATCTTGCATTTGTATGATGAGCTTGTTACTCTTAGGTCCATGATACGTCGAAGGAAAATATGAACTATTCAAAGTGAACCTTGGTGAAAACACAATGCTTGTGTGCTAACTAGTGTCACCTTCTCTAGTCGATTGTTTTTGGGTTAACCCTTGTCAGCTCAGTCAAGTAGATTAAGGTGAGGGGGAAAACCTTAACAAGCATGTCAAAGATACAATAAACTACTTCTCTGCTGGAACAACCTCCTCTGCTCTCAATAAGTCGGGATCCCTCTTCTACCTCCGAAATGAATAATGTTATGCACAATGAAAATGAAAAATGAAAAGTCAAAAAATTCAAAAAGAAAAATGAATAAAGAAAAAGAAGAGAAAGGCTTCCTGCACAAGGAGGTGATGCAAGTAATTCCATTGAGGTACTGACCAGGCTCGCTGGCAGTGGAGCCATGCTTGTGTTCCTATGTGACTCCACTAGGGTACTGTCTAGGCCTGCTAGCATTGGAGCAACACCAAAGATGAAACTAAGACTCTGACGACTATATTGCTTCTACACCTATATACCCCTCAACCCCAATTGAAACAAATGTGTTTCCTTGGCTTGGAATGTGTGTCAATTGAATAAGGGCTTGGCAGATGCTACATCTTATAATCAAGTTAGTGTAAAACCAAGATGAGCTAAGAACTAAATAATACTTACGGAGGTATTAGACTTTCTTTTCATGAACAAGGTCTATATAGAGAGCTAGAGTTCTACCAATGTGTCGTCAAGTGTTGTAGCAGATACAACCACCCTCCAAAATTTTTCCTTGGCTTGTTTTGGAGCCTCCCTACCAACCTTACGTAGTAGCTTGCCTTGCTTCATCAAGTTTTCAAGCTTCAGTGTTTTTCTTGCTCAAAGGTAGCTTGTCGATCACAGTTTGATCTTTTCCCTTCACAGGTTGCTCACCCAGACTTGGTCCAGCTGCAGGCTGAGCAACTTCCTAGTGAAATTTGTGCATTTTTGGAGGGAAACCGGCCTTTCTTTATAGGAATTGCGCAATTTCCTCTGACAACCTACTAGGCTCCAAGATTGCGCAATCCTGCCAACCAACTATCCCAGTAGGAATTGCATAACTTTTCCCAACAATAGGCAGTTCAGCCCAGGATTTGCACAAGTATGGGCAGCAGTCAGCTGTTGGGCCCAACAATTATGTAATCCCCTTGGGTAGTTAGCCCAACTTACAGTCATGAATGCACATTTTTCCCAAGCAGTTGAACACTGGTGCATGGACAGTTCGGTTGACCAGTTCCACCCGGGACCGAGGAAACTTGACTTGCATGCATGCATGCATGACTTGATCTTCCCGGAATAGTAAGAGGAAACATGCAAAAGGAATCCCATGATTTAGGGAGCTATTCTTAGCAGCTGGGAGTTACATGCAAAGTTGTTTTAGAAGTTTCCCTCCAAGTGTCGCTTTTTCCTAGATTTGTGGCATGTGCATCTTGAGACCAAACGTAGTTATTCGACGCATCAGAGCTCATTCATTCACATCAATATTGGAGCTTTGACATCCCATAGCACATCCCGGACTCTTCGACACATCCGGCTGAACTATTCATGGGTAAGTGGCCTCAACTTGTCTTTTTCATCATTTCTGTCGTTTTTTTGTGTATTCACTTGTGTGAGTGCTATTTGCTTGGTTTCTTTGAAAACCTTCTATCGTTTACATATATTCTAGCTTGTCATAGCTCTATTTCAATTTCCGTTGCTATCTCACCGTTGTTGCATGCATGAAACTGTTTTGTACGAACGTTCGCCCAACCAACGAACTGCCTCACCCACATGCATGTTGATCTATTTTCTCAATCCTCCATTCATGTTTTGCATGCATTGTTTATCACTTATGCTATCACTTAGTGTTGCCATGTATTTCATCGACTTACTTGCTTTTAGTTTCCCATCGGCAAATCGGGCCAACCTTGGCCTGGACTCTACCTTCATTAAGGCTGCATTGCATAATCTAGATAAGGAAGGCTCACCTTACTCTCCAGATTTGCGCATTCTAGCCCAACACCGGCCTCTTGGACTGAATTCTGCATTTCTAGAGGTTAGTGGTTGTTTGGCCCAAAAATTTGCGCAAATTTGTCCCTGGGCCAGCAGTCTTTCCCAGCTGGAATCGCGCATTCCACAATCCCAACATCCAACTACCTAACTGGATTGTGCACTTTGCAATTCCAGTAGTCAGTTAGCCTCCCAGCAACTCGGACTGTGCCTTGTGCAGTCTTGGTAGCCAGTCTCCCGACCTCTCGGCCAAAATCATGCAACCTTCACAATCATTCACCCAAGGATGTTGCAAGTTAGTTCTTATGTTCATTTTGGTTTTCGACTAATAGATTTCTTACTATGAGTGTTTCCATATCTCTAGGTATCACATGTGTTCATATGCCTCTCATAAGTATAGGTACAATGGTTTCCAAGAGAGCAGAGATGAAGACACCATTTAGAGCACGCTTGGGGATGCAGTCGATCAAGTGTCAATGGGCGTACCTACTCACAAAGACATCAAGTTGTTCATGGACAAGGACATCAAGCAGCAGCATCATAGTGATCAACATCATGAATGGCAGCTGAAGGTAGCACACCGAATGTACCGAATGCAGCGAATGCAATAGATCCAAGAGGAAGGTTGTTGACAACATAGAGGTGGAGAAAAGTTGCAAGATCAAAAAGATCCACTAATAATGAAAACAACTTTGGAGACTCAGACTATGAAGTGACATGCCACATGAAGATCGCGTGAAGGAAAAAGTTGGAACAAAGGAGTTGCATGTGCTGAAGCAACAACTCAAGAAGAACATGAAGTTGCACAGACTGTCCAATGAGTTGTAGCAGGAACAGGAACAACAATAGGTGCAACATGTACTCACAGATGAAACTGCGCCAGTACAAGTTAAGGATCCATCCCAATAGTGGACACAAATAAAACATGGTGAACAATGTTGTTGGTTGCATGCAAAGAATCAAGCAGCATGCATGTCATCGTGCGCACACATGCAATCTGACCCATTCAACACACTCACCTAGGCGAAGACAAGAAATAAGTCCAACTGGAGTTGAACATGCACTTCGGCAAGTTGATGCGCATGACAATCAACATACACTTGAAGATCAACATGGACGCTATGCATTAGTGTGTTGCCAATTCAACCATACCCAAGAAGACCATGCACATATTAGCAGACAAGTTGGATGAAGGGGCCAAACCAATGCACCGGTTGCAATGGAGGAAAGAGTTCACTTCAGCAAGATGTCACCATGAGGTGAATGCACATTGCACACCATCACGGATGACCAAGCTTGGCATCAGATCACCAGCTTCACCATTACAAGCATGTCAAATATTTGGTCTCACTACGGCGGACTGAGTGCTAGTGATGTCTTGCAAGGCTTGCTCAAGCCATGATGTCTCACATGATTACATGTGCATTGTAATGTTGAGTCATGTCAAATGTAAGTCGAGTGTCAACAGTTGGATGTAACTCTCATAGAGTAGGTGAAGAGTCATGAGGGTAGTTGAACTGCCACAAAGGGGAATATCAAGGGTCACCCCACCCTTTGCTATAAATAGTCCCACATAACTCATTGTATGGGCTTTTGGTCAGCCAAGCTTCTACTAAGATTATCTTGAAGAATACAAGGACAATATTGTAATGTGCCTTGGCTTCTCCATTGCACGGAGCTAGTACATCTCTTTGGAGGAGCACACAGATGTGGCTGTAACGTTCTACTAATAGGGCTAGTGGGTTTACATGGTGTATTGTATGATTGTGACTTACACTTCTTTATATAATAAAGGCCAACACATTTTCATGCATATGTTTTTATTGTATTTGGGCTGCTCCGGTTGCCTTAATGATATATGTTGTTTAACTTATGTACTTGTGTATGAACTGATTCACATGCAATTATATGAATCTTGTTGTTAATGTGTTGCATGTATTGTTAACGTTGTCACCATCCGTGTCGACTGCTCTGTCGGACACCAGACAGACCTTTCTCTGAACCTTGTTATATCAACCATCACACTTGTCTCAGACTGATCTGTGAGTTCTTTTCAGGTTATCTTACCTTGTATGTTGGGACTATTGCATCTGTGTCGACTGCTCTGCTGGAAACTATGCATGTCCTTTGTGTGGTGTGTTCCTAGCAGAGTTGGGACTGATCCCTTTCAACCTAGAACTCACTTTCACCTTCCTCCCCCCTTTGAAGTGTTGGAACCTCTCATACTCATTCCTTGACTCACTGCATTAGTCACACCCTTGCTACTGAAAAAGTTATCTTAATTGCCTATATGCGAAATCGTGGTCAAGGCATTACCTTATGACCCACTACTGGGAGTCCTACACCAAATGATCTGAGGTCTAATTGGGACTTCTTACCGGGGAGATCCCCTTGACATGTTGGTGGGTCCAGCACCGTCAACAATTCCTTGTGTTTTGATGGTTGCATGTTATTGCATGTGTTTCTATCGTGTGTTTTCCTGTCCACGGAATAGTAGAAGACATTTATGTCTCTTGATTTCAGTTCAATTTCATTAGCACTAGAAATTTTCTTGAAATTTCTACAGTTAAGTGACTCAGATAATTGTAACTATTTTTGTTTTAAATTAAATGAATTTTTTGGAGTTTCATGGAAGTTTCTATGTTTGGGTTACTAAGAATGCTTGTAATGACGAGTTGAAACAATGCATAATTTTGCTTGGTTTTGAGCAATTATTTTTTTTATAAATAAATGGTGTATATAGAAGTATTCTTTAAAGTATGAACTACATGTGATAGTTGTGAAATGTGTGGTTTAATGAAGTAGAATGTTTAAGTTGAATTGAGCTTTAAGGCTCTTTGTGTATGTTGTTATGTGTCTGGCCTTTACCAACCCAATTGTTGGATGGAACAATGGTGTTGTATCCCTAGGAATTGGATACTTTATTTCCTCTAGGGATAAGATAGATTGCTAGCATCTCTATTTGCAAGAGTCTAGAGTTGGAGGTGTGAGGTTTGCAGTCTCAAAGGAGTGAGAAGAATCTCATTTAATTGGATGAATTTATGGATTTCGCCATTGGCCATCTCTTTATCATATTTTGGGAAGTCACTTGGTTGTGGGAATTATTTTTGAATGCCATTATAGGTTGTTGAATATTTTTGAGCCTTTAGAAGTATATGTACAAGTTTCTTCCATTTTGGAGTCAATTTCAATCCTCGAAACAGGTCTTAAAACTTAACCTAAGTTTTAGAAATTTGATAATTAGTGGAAGTTAGGAAACTTTTGGATTTTTTGGCCCAACCTCTAGTCATATGGCCTGGCATGAGCCGTGAGTGTGGGCTAGAAAAATGGATAAAGGAGTGGAAATGTAACACCCTCCTCCCACATTTACCCAAGTTAATCGGTCTGTTGGGGTAAACATGTGACGAGAGGCTACTATGATGTGATTCAACTCCCTATGTACAATTAAGGAAGTGGAACCGACAAAACAAAATCATCTTGATCTTCCACACATGCTGCAGAACCTTCAAGAGCCAACGAACCTTTCTAGGTGACCAAACCCTGAGACAACTTGACATTTTACTGATCTGGACCCTATGTTGCTCCCATGACAATCCATGCATTTGACTGAGGCTTTCTAGTCACTCCCACAACAAGGCATGCTAGTGACTGTGGAATTTTTCAGCTAGTTCTGAGCCAACGGCCCTGGACTCTGAGCCACTTTTTCATGGCTAGGTCCCAGGAAACTGCCCAGAACTTCATGAAACTTCCAAAAATGATAAATAAAAATGAAATAAGGCTATAATTGATGCAATCATCGGTACAAGTATTTGATCTAACCCCTACTAGCCATGATAGGAATTTCGTCAAACATGTCACAAATATGTAATCCACATGTCATAACAAAATATCTTAGAATAGGGATCTCATATTTATTAAAAATCCGTAAAGAAGCATTGTTGCCTTATCACAATAGATGTGTTATAATCTATTAGGTCATATATTCATTTTCAAATCAAAACATGATGAGAGCAATACATCAAGTCTGTCATAAAACATATTCATAACCAACATAATAAAAAGGATATAATAGCCATAAAAATCACATATGAACCAATACATTTACACATGAAATACCAAGGAGAAGGAGCTTTTATTAATGAATGCATAAGCCAACCAGGTCTGGGACTTCCACGAACCACCTAACCATAGAGTGGGTTGAACCAAATATTTCTTTCAATGAATAACCCCCGTGCCATATTCCAAGCATGAATGTGGGACTCATAACAAAACCAATTAGGGCTTCCTCAAGCTTTACCATATATCCCACCAAGGGATTCCTAGGTTCAAACCCTCATCAATACAACCAGGCGGTACTGTAATCCCCACTAGATCACTAGGACCTTAACAAGCATGGATGCCTCTGGATCTCTCCACCTAAACCGTGAGGAATTTGCCCATCTCAACCTCTCAGAGTTATCGTGTATCCCACCATTACTAGTCAAGGGATTCCTAGGCCTACGAGGTCACCACCCTTTGGGCTTTACCATGTATCCCATCATTACCAGTCAAGGGATTCCTAGGCCCAATCAAGGGTATTCACCTTTGAGTTTTACCATGCATCCCTCCATTACCGGTCAAGGAATTTGTAGGCTCAATTGAAGTGTTCACAACCAGTGTTTACCATGTATCGTATCCCAAGATTCTTAGGCCTTATGAATAATATTTAGACCTCTGCGCTCAGCTTCAAATCCATCCAACAATCAAGCTCAACCAAATACAAGAGAACCCACCACACTATGGCTATTCGAAAATGATAAGGCAAGGCTGAAAATCACTATCACCCTTGGAAAAACCCATGCCAATGACAACAAGAGAACCAAATACACACATTCATATGCCATGTATGCCACATCTAGCAAGAAAATGGCACATGCAAATGTTATGGCCCATGCCTACTCTAGAAATCTCTTTGGGTGTAGTTTTTTATGGCCTAAGGTTAAAAGTTATGTGTTTTTTATGGCCCATTGTCAATATTAGGTTAAATTTGACTAAGTCTAATTTTGATAAGATAATTGATGGGTTTATAGTTGAATTAAAGGCCACGTGTTTTCTTACACCATGATATTTGTGCTACTGGACTTGTCAACTTTATTGTAAGTTGTGTAGTAGCCCATTTATTCATTGTAATGAACTCATTGATTATATTGTAAATTTTGTTACTGGCAATGCATGGTATTTCTTGTAATAAAATTATCAACTATATTGTAAGTTGGGTGGTAACTCACTAACTATAATATAAACAATTGCTACGACTCAATCAATTTTAACCTATTTTTTGTGCCTAGAGGCACTCTCCACGCAGGGACATACAAATGAATGTAAAAATAAAATATAATATAAATAAATAAATTTAATAATTATAAATTTTTTATTTTTAATCATTATTAATAGTTAAACTAGCCTGGATCCATCTTAACGTTGGATCTATCAAGCATCGAGAAGGATAAAATCTCTCGAGGTGCAAACATTTCCTCAAGTTTTTCACTTAGAAAAGTGGTTTGCACCTTGAGATATTAAATCCTTCTCAACGCTTGATAGATATAGAGTTAAGATGGATCTAGGTTGGTTCTAATCAACAATGCTAATCTTGAATTTTTTTTAAGTCAAAATTTCAATCGATAATCACCTTTGTAACATCATCCAAGATGAAAATGTATTAAAATGATGTTGTAATTGTATTGTTAAAATTATTTATTAGATATTTCATAAAATAGTTAAAAATATTCTCTCTCTCTCTCTCTCTCTCTCCTCCTCCTCTTATCTCCCACACCACGCACATATATAATTTATTAATAATATAAAATATTCAAAAACATAATTAAAAATATAATATATTAAATTTAATAAATAAGATATAAAAATAATAAAAAAATTAAGATACACAACTATTTCTCACCAATGTTGTTGGATATCTTTCTAATTCTATGTTAACAAGTGTTCAATTCAGATCCCACACTATGAGGTGCACTATTTTACACTAATGTGTTTACTAGGGATGCCATCAACAAATATGGAGAAGAATCACTTGGGTTTCGCTGTGAGGCTTGCTTTGGAAAAAATAATAAATATGATAAATAAATGTTAAAGGGGACTTAATTCATTGGTACCACTCCCTACCAACAAGATTCCATATCAATCAATTCACCACCATTTTTGTCAAGTTCAAGTGGTTTCTTCATCTCCAAGATAGCAAGACAAAAAGTGAGTAATCTATCATTATGTTGCGTAAGAGGAGACCAATTGTGCATCCACTCTTGCCTTTCTTTGACCATATGGCCCAGGGCCTAATACATGCCCAAACCCTCGCCATTTGACATTGCATGGAGTAGGGTGACTGTGTAGGAGACACATTAGGTGGCTCCCTACTCATATTAAAGAAATAAGCCTCCTTGTAAATCAAGACAATGTTGCAATTATCCCATTTACCAATTTTATGTCCCTAAATAGTGATATGTAAGGGCAGACTCATATATATTAGAGTGTTGTATGTTGCTTTTTGTAGCTTGGGAGGTACACCAAGCCTTGAGGATCAAGGGTTTGGAGGAAGGACCTCTACAAGTGGATTTGTGGGCTTGAAACCAAAGTTTGGGGTTTTGCACCCATCGATGTTTCAGACAAAACCATGGAGAAAATTGGACATGTGATGGATGGAGATGATAGAGGATGTTGAGATGAATCCAACACAATGAAAATCATCGAAATCCGACATGTAGAAATTGAAATATGAATTTTTGAAGTTTAGTGTGGGTGAAGAAGCCTATCAGTTAAGGTCAGCTTAGCTTGGAGGTTCCCTTTAGGGTTGTTCGTTGGCACCCACATAAAAGCTATAAAAAGAAGAGAAGTGTGAGGACATTTCACACATCCAAGGTGCAATCCACATCAAAGAAGTGCTCTGAAATAGGGAAACAAAGGAGGCAAATAGGATGCAATTGTTTGAGCACGAGTTTTGAGGGAGGACACTTTTGCTGAATGTGTGGATTTCTGAGCAGAAAAGCTACAAATCTAAGACACCTTGCATGAAGGCAAGAAGGATGGTTTTAGGGTTTTTCATCTCTTGAAAAAGTGTGAGTTTCCTTGCAAGTCTAGCCGCAGTCAAAAGGTATGTTTTGTGCATGTTTTCTGTGTGGGTTATTTCTGTTCATGAGGTCACAGTGAGGTGTTTCTACAGCTCTATGGGGGGGGCAATAATTGAGAGGGTTGAGAGGCCTAGGGGATCCTTCTAACCCAATCGAAACTATCTCAAGGGACAACGCAGTTGGATAGAGCCTTTCTCCATGTGTTAGGTTTGTTTCATGAGTATTTGTATGGGCATTGTGGTGTTTGATCTTAGTGTTGTTGAGTATCTTGTGGAGATTCCTAAGGCCTACAACAACACCTTGGATTCCTAGGAAACAACAGTGAAAGGAAGTGACCAGATTGGGGAAGGATACACAATGTTTGGGGCAGTGGTTTAGGGTTGGTGTGTGCCCTAATCAGTCTAGTATATGCACATAAATCGAGGTGAAGAAGGAAGTTGCAAATGTCACCTTGTTGATGGATGGATGCTAGTGAATGAAGGTCCTATGAGAGGACATGTTGAGATGTTTGTTGGCAGCCGAGAGGAGGGTTTCCTAGGTGTGAGGATGCCCTAGCCAGAGGTAGATGCTACAACAAGGATTGATCACTTGTGGTCTGTTGGAGGGTAGCGTGAGAGTGGACCAAGTGTGGATATTGGATTGGATATTATGGTTTGTTGGAGGACAATGTAATAATGCCCAATTTGGAGCCCAGTGTGCGCCATCTTCATGGAATTAGGTGGTTTCTAGAGTGGAAGTTGTTGAGATCAAGGTTTGATGAGCCAGAGGAGCAGTTGAGAAACCCATGTTCATTATGGGAGATGGACATATTACGGTTATAGGTGGAAGTCCTTCGTGCCATATGTTGGTCTTCATTGGAGCAGCACAAGAAGACCATAGTGGGCTAAAGTCCCTAAGTAGTTGAGGAGCAGCAGTGGGCAGATTGAGAGTTGCTCACAAACGGAGTTGTGAACAACTCAACAAGAGTCTCGATATGTTGTGCCCTTGATGGACTAAGACACAACTAGTGAGAAGATTTGATAGTCGAGGTTCAATGACCAAATGGACTTGGATATTTGATAGATATAGTGTTGTAGATTGGAAGCCAAAGGACCAGACATGTATAAGGTACGACTGAGAGGAGCTAAGAGATCATGTGACAACCAAATGGTAAAAGTATCTTGTTGAGGGTAGATTGGTTGTTGATGGATTGACACCAAGCCCCAATTTTGTATTCTTTCACTAGTGGATAATTGAGGGCCATTATCTCTGTACAGGAGCCCTAGACTGTTGTATTATTTAGTTTGATTAATATAATGAAGTCGGGTTGAAAATTGTAAAACGTTGTATATATTTTGTGCATTAATAGATTTACTTTTGTTTATATTTCGTTGTGCAAAGTAGTTTGATTGTGATTCTTGGTTTAGTAGCATCAATGATTTAAGATTCCATCCCAAACACCGAGGTCATGGAAAAACAACATGGTATCAGAGTGTGTCTAAGCGACTTTGTGGGACAGTAATTGAGAGTGTGCACAATGAAGAAACTCAGAGGGAGTTGTGGGTGTCTATATCATGGAGTAGAGGGTTCAACTAAAGACATGGAGATGTGGTCTTCACAAATTACATGACGAGATGGACTAGGACTTCTGGTAGATCGGTGGTGAACTATGTGTGGAAGTTTGTAGATAATGGACTTCCTATGTCTTTTCATGGATGGTTGGGACAACTCGAGGACATCTTTGGCTTGGATGAGATTAGGTTGATCAAGATGGATTCATGTGATGGACTACAGATTGGCACGCTAGAGTCTTCATTGGATCGTGATGTTGCATATCCGAGATTGGAGGGATTTGCATGAGTGGTATTTGATCCATGAGGATGAGTGCTTGTAGAACTGAGCCAATGGAGATCGTGTAGGCTCAGAGGGAGTCTAGCCTCAGAGGAAGAAGCCATATGGAGGTTTCGGATCTTTAGGTTCATATGTGATGAGGTAGAGGCACTACTGAGATTGTCGGGGTCATTCTACATATCATGTTGCAATGATGGACACCATATGAGCTAATGTCATCACATGATGATGGTTACTTCCTATCCTTAGAAGTACCTCCCTCGCTAAGAGGGAGTGTTGATTTTTGTAGCTTGGGAGGTACTTCAAGCCTTGAGGATCAAGTGTTTGGAGGAAGGAGCTCTACAAGTGGATTTGTGGGCTTGAAACCCAAGCTTGGGGTTTTCCACCCATTGATGTTTGGGACAAAACCATGGAGAAAATTGGATATGTGATGGGTGTAGATGACAGAGGACGTTGAGAGGAATTGAATGCAACGAAAATCATCGAAATCCAACATGTAGAAATGGAGATATGAATTTTTGAAGTATAGTGTGGGTGAAGAAGCCTACTAGTTATGGCCAGCTTAGTTTGGAGGTGCCCTTTAGGGTTGTTCATTGGCACCCACATAAAGGATATAAAAAGAGGATAAGTGTGAGGACATTTCACACATCCAAGGTGCAATCCACATCAAATAAGAGTTCTGAAATAGGGTAGTGAAGGAGGTAGCTACGATGCAAGTGTTGGAGCACGAGTTTTGAGGGAGGACATTTATGTTTAAGGTGCATTTTTATGAGCAGCAAAGCCACAACTCTAAGACACCTTGCATGAAGGAAATAAGGATGGTTTTAGGGTTTTTCATCACTTGAAGAAGTGTGAGTTTCCTTGCAAGTCCAACCACAGTCAAAAGGTATGTTATGTGCATGTTTTCTGTGTGGGTTATTTCTGTTCATGAGGCCGCAATGAGATGTTGCTACAACTATGTGTGGGGGCAACATTCGATAGGGCCGAGATGCCTAGGGGAGCCTCCTAACCCAATAGATGCTATGTCAAGGGACAATGCAGTTAGACAAATCCTTTCTCCATGTGTTAGGGTTGTTTCATGAGTACTAGTATGGGCAGATTTGTGGTGTTTGATCCGAGTATTTTTTAGTGTCTTGTGGAGATTCCTAAGGCCTACAACAACACCTTGGATATTGAGGAAACAACAACAAAAGGAAGCGGCCAAATTGGAGAAGGATACACAATGTTTAGGGCAGTGGTTTAGGGTTGGTGTGTGCCATAACCAATCTAGTGTATGCATAGAAATTGTGGTCAAGAAGGCAACAATGGGGAGTTACAGATGTCACCTTGTTGATGGATGGATGCTAGTGAACGAGGGTCCTAGGAGAGGACATGTTGAGAAGTTTTTTGGCAGCCAAGAGGAGGGTTTCGTAAGTGTGAGGATGCCCTAGCAAAAGGTAGATGCTACAACAAGGATTGGTAGCCCGTGGTCCATTGGAGGGCAAAGTGAGAGTGGACCAAGTGTGGATATTGGTATGGTTTGTTGGAGGACAATGTGATAGTGCCTAAGTTGGATCCCAATGTGCACCAACTTCATGGACTTAGGCAGTTGCTAGAGTGGCAGTTGTTGAGCTCAAGGTTTGATGAGCCAGAGGATCAGTTGAACAACCCTAGATTTGTGTGTGTAGAAGGATTTGGACAACAGATGATGGGCAGTTCTCCTAGCCCATGTTCATTGTGAGAGATGGACATCTTGCAGTGATAGGTGGCATCCCTCCGTGCCCTATGTTGGTCTTCATTGGAGAAACACAAGAAGACCATAGTGGGCTCAAGTCCCTGAGTAGATGAAGAGTAGCAATGCACAGATTGAGAGTTGTTCACAAACGAAGTTTTGAACAACTCGACAGGAGTCTTGATGTGTTGTGCCCTTGATGGACTAAGACACAACTAGTGAGAAAATTTGATACCTGAGGTTTAGTGACCTAATGGACTTGAATCATTGATAGAGGCAATGGTGTAGATCAAGAGTCAAAGGATCGTGCATGTACAAGGTATGACCGAGAGGAGCTAAGAGAGCATGTGACAGCCAGATGGTCAGAGTATCTTATTGAGGGTAGATTGGTTGTCGATGGATTGACACCAAGCCCCAATTTTGTATTCTTGTACTAGTGGATAATTGAGGGCTATTGTCCCTCATATGACAGCCCTACACTGTTGTATTATTTAGTTTGATTAATATAATGAATTTGGGTTGAAAATTGTAAAAATTTGTATATATTTTGTGCACTAGTAGATTTACTATTGCTTATATTCCGTTGTGCAAAGTAGTTTCATTGTGATTCTTGGTTTGGTAGTGTCAATGATTTAAGATTCTATCCCAGACACCACGATCGTGTAAAACAACATTATCAATACATGAGAAATATTTAGCAAGCTCCTTTTTAAATTAGGTATCATTTCACACTTTCCAAGGGAAAAAAACATATTTCAGCACGAAGAAACCAACAATCTAGAACTCTATAGTGCATGGGAGTGTATCTCTTAGGAGAGAAATGCTAAGTCATGAATGCTTGTAGGGAGAAGCAACATAATG